>JAODAL010061928.1:0-20037 GCA_025379985.1 Phyllomedusa bahiana | reverse complement strand
TTTAAAAATCCCAATCTAACTAAATTGGAAGGTTCACAGTAATAAAAGAGGTTTCTCTGTGCAGAAATAACTAATTTTCGCTGAGCTGTTTGGCCACGGGGAGAACGCAGGTCCTATCCCTATGAGACGCTGAGAGACACTGAGGTTTGAAACAGGAAACGCTGTTCTATGTAAAAGAGGGTTCATGTGATTTTTCCAGCCAATCGCAACCATACACATCCCATTTAAATGACGTCGCACACACACCCCACCCTGCTCTTTTCTGTAAATCTCTTTGCTGGCCCAAAAATTTACAGGAAGCCGCGAAAAAGGCGCGATTTTAAAATAGATGATGCACAGATTTAACCCTTAATTATCGCATGATCTGGAAATTTCGATCACCATAAAAACCTTGCCGATTTCAACTTTGTTCGATAAAATCGCCTAAAACACTAGCCCATTTATGTCTCTTTAATGCAGAAGCATCTCTCTGTAGCAGCACTAGACTGCACTTTGTGCAAAATACTTCCAATTTTTGAGCTACTGGGGTAAAAGACCTTCACAGGTGTTTGTCATATACACACCTGGTCCTGAACCAGCGTTTTTTTATTTTGGGATCCTGCAATCTTTGGCGAAGAGTTATTTGATCCACTTTTTGGGGGGAATTCTGTGTCAAATCCAGTGTGTGTGTATTTCTGCCCTACACATGCCTGAAAACAATCAAGTGTAAAATCCCCATAGACTGAAATATTGGGTCGAGAGTTAATTTATCCACTGGTGAGGGGGAATTCTGTGTCAATTCCAGTGTGTGTGTATTTCTGCCCTGAACATGCCAGATATCCATCAAATACAATATCCCCACAGACTGAAATATGTGGCGAAGAGTTAATTTATCCACTTTTTTGGGGGAATTCTGTATGAAATCCAGTGTGTGCGTATGTCTGCCCTATACATGCCTGAAATCAGTCAAGTGCAATATCCCTACAGGTCCCTGCAATCTGTGGCAAAGAGTTAATTTATCCACTTTTGTATCCACTGGGGGTGCCCCTATATCAATAAACCTGCCTAAGTGACCCTATATTTATATAACTACCTAATTTAGGGGACCTATATATACCTGCCTAACTGAGGGGACATATATAGCTTCCTATCTGTGGGGACCTATACACCTACCTTACTGATGGGACTTATATACCTATAAGTAAGAAGTTGCTGGAAAAATGGAGGTTTCCCTAAGATATTTGTTGTCCAAATCTTGCAGAGTTTGTTTGTTGGCTGGGAGAAAATCACATGAGGTGTGAACCGAATGGAGAAGAAAAGGGAAAGTGAACGACTCCGATCAGAAAAGACGTCTCCTGTGAGTCGCTAAATGTAACTGCGGTGTAATCACTTATATTTTTGCTGAGCATCTACATATAACTAGTATCTACCACTATATGGTCCTTATATGGTGGTAATATACGTCTTCAGATCATGTGTACAGCTGATAGTCACATGTGGTGGTCGAGTTTTGTCAGGGTCTGGCAGTATTATTTGTTCCTAAAGTAGTAATAGCTGTGGGTCTTGATGTTGTAGGAGTTTTTTAGTAGTAAGTTTTTTTTTTTTAGTAACTGATTCATCTGGTATATTTGCTCCATGTATCGGTGTATTTTTTGGTGACTGTTATCTATGAGGTATTACACTGTCATACAGAGGTGAGTGATTTTGAAAAAGCAAATTTGTCATCACTGATTTTCAATGTACAGTGACTACTGAGGAGATGGGCAAGATCTATCTGAAATGTGCATAAAATTAGTAACAGGAACAGAAGTTTTTTCTCTGTAAAATCACATGCCACAGTATGGCGTAAAAAATTCTGTGTGAACCCTGCCCTTCTAAGCAAAACTTAACACAGAGGGCCCGGGCCCCAGATTTTTTAGGACCCTAGCAACACCCCTGGGCGAAGAGTTAATTTATCTACTTTTTGTGGGGAATTCTGTGTCAAAGCCAGTGTGTGTATTTCAGCCCTACACACATCTCAAATCCAGCCAGTTCAGTCTGTTGGGATATTGCTATCTGTGGCAAACAGTAAATTTTTTTCACTTATTGTGGTCACTGATCATTTTGCCCTTCCTTTAATCCATCAGTGTCCACTTTCAATCGGTCAATAATCCATCATTATTTCTAAGGCCAAAAAGAAACAGGAGTTGATCCCACAAAGAGATAACAAGTAAATGAAATATTTGCATGGCTTCTGTGTTTTATATACACTCCTGCTTTTGGCTACCTAATCATCAGACAATCCTGACGCAAACAAAGGACCATGTCATACTGTCCTTATATCTTCTCCGAAGACACAATCGGTGTTTGCCCTTTTCATTCCTTCTGACAGATTAAAAGAAGGGAAAAACCAAACATAGTGGCAATGTCATAGAGTTGTGGAGGGTGGAAACAGCATTAGGAAACCACACGGGGGTCGGTGAGAGAGTGGTCAGTTGGCAGCAACATGAGAAGGCCACAGAGTGGCACAGTGACAGATTGTGAAGGTGGCAGTAGCATGAGTAGTTTTAGTTTACAGAGTGGCACATTGACAGGTTGTGGAGGTGGCAGCAGCATGAGAAGGCCACAGATTGGCACAATTACACAGTGTGGAGGTGTCGGCAGCAACAGCATCAGCCTCAGGCCAGAGAGTGGCACAATGACATAATCCTGAGGTGGCGACAGCTAGCTGACATAATGAGGAGGTGGGTTTGGGAGCAGCAGCATCAACCGAGAGTGACATGGTGACATAGCCTTGAGGGGACAACAGCAAGCAGCAGCATCAGGAGACCTGAGTCTTGGGGGTGGCAGCAGCATCAGAAGGCTACATTAATGGCCCAGTGAAGAGTGGGGAAAGGTGGGTAGCAATACCAGTCCCGGTAATGATGGTGTGGGTGGTAGAAGGAGCCAGCTGGCAAAAAATGTGTGGCATTAGGCGGGTGGCAGCATCAGAACAGTAGCTGAGGCAAGTAGTCAGAAGAATCCAGGGTTCAGAGTCTGCTCCAGGTGCTGCTGCTGGTGAGTACCCTCCTCACTAGCGAGTGAAGAAAGCTGCTCATCAACGACTCCATACTCAGGTTGCTGCTGATGGAGCTAGTACTGCTCCTACACCCCCCCACAGCAGCCGTGGCAGCGGTACGTGAGTGCTGAGGAACCCACTGGTCAGACCTGCGAGAGGATGGACGGTGGCGCAAATAGATCTCTCTTTCACTGTCAACGGCTGCACTTTCTCACCGGCTCTGCAGGTCCGCTGCCTGAGGATAACCTTTGTCTCCAATCTGGCCTTTCAAAACGCACATCCAAACCCTTACCCTTGCCTCCACCTGAAAAATATCTCCCAAATCCACTCATTCCTTCACTTTGAAAGCACAAAATGCTTTTCCATGCCCTTGTCATCTCACGCCTAGACAATTGCAACATCCTTCTCTGTGGCCTCCCATCTATCACCGTCGCTCCCCTCCAATCCATCCTTAACTCTGCTGCCGGTCTGATTAACCTCTCTTCTCATTACTCCTCTAGCTCTCCCCTCTGCCAATCCCTTCACTGGCTACTCATCGCCCCCACTGGACTCATGTGGCCGTGAGATGTAGTCGCCATATCTCCAGTCCCATGAACATACAGATTTTGCTGCATCTGTTTCAGGACATGAAACAGTGTAATGACATTGTTCATCCCATAGTCCTGGCGACTGACAAATAACATTTCCTCCTCAAAGAGCCTGAGCAAAAGGCAGGTGTCACACATAAGCTTCCACTGGCTGACATCAAAATTACACAGTAGAGTGTTCCTGTCCGCTAGGATCATCAAGAAATCATTAATGGCCTTTCTCTGTTCATAGATTTCTCTCTGTTTTGGTCTGTTTTTTTTCTCTCTGTTTTTCTCTGTTCATAGTTTCTCTGTTCTGTTCAGCTAAAGGAGGGTGTGCTTGGTGGTGTAGGAATCGCTGAAGTGCATGCAAAGTTTCCTGGCCATTTTTAGAATGTCTTGCAGATGGTTGGAAGACATGAGGAACCGTTTGAACCAGGAATCGATTTAGTCTTTCATGACGCGTAGCAGTTCTTCCCCTGTGTGACTTTGTTCGCCCAGGCAAACCAGGTGTAGAGCTACGTGACACCGCCGTGCCCTGCACATGTGATATGCTGGAGGAGCACTAAGACATGTCGCTGCAGTGGAGGCTGGGGTGGTGGAGAAGAGGGAGGCGGACATTGACGCAGGATCAGCAGTTTGACAGCGTGGAGGAGAAAGCAGTGTCTCCTGTCCAAGAGACTGGTGTGGCTGGGCAGGAAGCACATTCACCCAGTGGGCCGAAAAGGACAAGTATTGTCCCTGACCGTAGTTACAGCTCCACACGTCCGCTCTGATGTACACTTTGAAAGACACTGACAGGCTTAAGGCTTTGCCCACCTTCTCTTCTACACATTTGTGCAGGGCTGGTACTACCTTTTTCGAAAAGAAATGATGTCTTGGGACTCTCCACTTCAGCTTGGCACAAGCCATCAGTTCTCTGAACAAGTCCACCACTAGAAAAAGGAAGGACTGCGCTACCACCAAGTTGGGCAGGAGCACGGTCAGCTTCTGGTTAGACACATACTGCTGTCTCTTGGCAATTGCCTTGGTGAACGACTGCTGGAGCATCTGTAGAGCCTTGACTGCCTGAAATGGGATACATGCCATTGGGTGTTGCTGCTGTTGCTGCGGCATAATGGACCACCACATCTGAGACATGTTTCTCCCAGGCCAATGGATGGTGACGCTGGATATGTTGACGTAGGGCCATGATGCCAACATTAGGTCCTTGACCACGCGCCACTTTCTGCCCACAGATTCTACATATACCCATTTTCGCCTCCTCCGGTGTCTTGGCAAAAAACTGCCACACCGCCGAGTAGGTGATTTTACCACCAACACTCTGCACTGACTGACTGCTACTGTCGCTGCCTTGGTGAGCCCCTGCGCCTCTACTTTCTGGGCCGGACGGGACTTGCAAAGTTGGTGGTCTATCCTGGTTCTGTTTGACTCCCGACCTCGCATTGCTGCCACCCTGCTGACTCCCAGCCACAATACCGACTTGCTGCCTGCAACGCTGCCTGATGCACAAGTTGCTGCCCTCTTCTCTGGATGATGATGATGAAGCCCATGCTTCACCCGACTCCCAAGTGCGATCAGCTGCATCGTCATCGATTAGTGTTTTCCCGTCACTGCTGTCCTCCTCAATAGTCTCATAATGGTCTCAATTATCTCCCATGCCACTCTCCACATCACTACTTGCCCGCCTATTGCAAGAAGCAGTGGATGTCTGCCCCACCTCTTTGCTGCCCGCTGTCCTCAAACAGTTCATCCTCGCTGTATAGTGGCGCAGAGCCCACAGCACATAGTAGTTCTCTGGCTGTGGGAATCGAACGGGACAGAGGCAGGTATAGGACAGGTGAGGGTCCCTAACCTGCTCCTGGGCCATGCCAACAAAGGGTTGTGTCTAACGAACCCAATGACTCTTGGCTGGAGTTGTCAGATGTCATCTGGGAGGAAGTGGATGACCGAGCCAACCAATTAAGAACCATTGGCTTGGTGGTCAACACACGGCCGCTAGATGACACCGGTAACTCGGGCCTTGCCAAGTGACCTCTGCTGTGACGTCCGCTTACTTTGCTGCGACCTGTGCCTGCTCCAGGAAATTTGTGCCACTGCCCCTCCCATGTAAAGGTCCTGCCACCTCTGTGCCTGACATACTGTTTGATCAAAAATTTACAATAAAACCAACTCTGTTTACTGTAGATGTGTGTATATGACAAATACACAAGTTCAAAGGAGTTTCACCTTATAAGTGAAAAAAGTAACTCTTTGGCACAGAAAACAATATCCCACAATATTAACCTGCCTGTAATGGAGATGTGTGTGCATGACAACAACGCAAGCTATATTTAAAAGTGTTTCTTTTAGACAAATAAGTTATTTGACAAAATTACTGCTGACACCCTCTCCACTGTAGAGGGGGTGGTGCTCTACATGTATCAGCGTTTACAGACAGGTTCTGTCATAATCTGTGGAATCATCTGATGATGGTGTAGAAGGACTGCGCTCTTTGACGCTGTAGTGGGATCTTGGCCCTCAGCTCGGTTCTTTCTAGCTGACATTACTTTGTCAGGCTGCCTTCCCACTTCAGTTATTTTGACCCCATAACTGCCCAGATAAGTGAAGTGTGAAGCGATTCTAAGAGCGGCGCCTGTCATCTGCATGTCATACTAAATCACAGCATTGTTTCAATATCGAACCACACTCCCTTTGTATATTTCAGCATGGAACAATGTTTCACAACACCACACAGGCTCTCTGCAGCCAGGAAATAGTTGTTTTTTTAACATGATTCTTCGCAAATAAATTCGGGTCGAAACAAATTATTGGGAAAATTTGGTGAATCAGCTGAATCGAATTTTTGAGAAGTTTGCTCATCTCTAATCATTATATTGTGGTATAAATCACCATTTAGATGAGTAAGACTGCTCTGGTAGCGATCCTACAATGTGTTACACCCCAGCTGCGCTATGTTTCGGGAGCCACGCCCCCTTTCTCTGAAGTCAAGAGTCTGTATATGATATATATGGCCTGAACAGGTTGGTTGTTGTTTGTTCTGTTGATGAACATATTAAAAGGAGATGTTGTATGAAAATATGAAAAAATGAAAAAATTAAGTAAGAGTGAAAAAATAAAAATATTGAAAATATGTGTATTTCTTAATGGAGCAGCACATGGTTTTGATAAATGAGTAACGGGTCCTCAAAGTGTCTGCTTAAACGACAACCTGTGAACATTAGTTAAGGTGCTTCTTTTATGATTAAGCCACATCATCAATAAACATTAGTGACCCAGTGCCACTGGCAGCCATGCATGCCCCAGCCATCACACTGCCTCCGCCGTGTTTTACAGATGATGTGGTATGATTTGGATTATGAGCTGTACCACACCTTCGCAATACTTTTTTCTTTCCATCATTCTGGTAGAGTTTGATCTTGGTTTCATCTGTCCAAAGAATGTTCTTTAAGAACTGTGCCGGCTTTTTAAAAAATTTTTAGCAGTCGAATATAATTGATCTAATTAAGAATTCTTAAGGCTTATGAGTGGCTTGCACCGTGCAGTCAACACTCTGTATATACTTTCGTGCACTAGATTTGGATATTGATATGCCCACATCCTGGAGAGTGTTTGTCACTTGGTTAGCTGTTGTGAAGGGTTTTCTCTTCACCATGGAAATTATTCTGAGATCATCCACCACTGTTGTCTTCCATGGGCGTCCAGATCTTTTTGCATTGATGAAACTCCTAAGCCCTTCATCCAATTTTAATGTGGATACCTCAAATGAAATCTAAAAGTCTGGACTTTGGGCGGCATGTATGAACGGGGCTGCACCAGATATCTGGAATCTTTTCAGCCTGATATCAAGCGCTGCCCCGTTCATACATGTTTAAATGTCCTGCACGCCATTATCAGGTGCACTACATGGGGCGTGTGGCACTTTGTTATGCGCACGATCTCGGGGGGGCGTGGCGGACTAAAACCATAGTGAAGCTACATATTTATAGCTTCGCTATGGCATTTCTAGGCGCATTACTGCTGGAACAGGTAAACCACTTTCAACGTGGTATACCTGAGCCAGAAATGTCATACCAAGCGCTAGAATGCGTCTCATTTATGACCCGCTGTAGACTAGACTAATATTTCATACATGTCGCCCTTTATGCCTATGTCCATTATACAACTATAACTTATAAATGTTTCAGTAAACCGGTAATTAAAAAAAATTGTGTCAGTGTCTAAATATATATGGACCTAACTGTAAATGAGTTCCTGTGTTAGAGATAAGACAGGGTGTGACTGACCATGGTAGGACTGACTGACCCCAGCTTGGAGCAATGAGAGAGTGGGAAGAGGTGGTCAGTAACTTAGAGAGCTTGTGTACACTAACAGTAGATGAAATCTTCTTTAGCTCCTGAACAAAGAAAAATCAACACAGCAATGTATTTGTCCTTCATTTACCTTTTCCTAGATGTTGAAAGATAATCATTGTGATGAACAAAAAAACCTTCATTTTAGATAAACAAATTCCTGTGCTAGAGAAAAGACTCAGCAGGGAGTGACTAACCATGGTCAGAAGACAGCTTGTGGAGCAATCAGATAGAGAAAGAGCAGGGAGAGGAGGTCTGTAACCAAAATAAACTTGTGTACATTAGCAGCAGATAAAATGTTCTTTATCTCATGAACAAATAAAAATCGAAACAGCAATGTATTTTGTAATAATCTCCTAAAAGTACAATAACACAAATACCCAAAAGTACATTAACACGCACCTATACTTGCAGATATTATATTTATGTACACTTGTAGAGTGATCACACCACTCTACACTTTCGCAAAGCATAGATTATTGAATTTATGTCTGAAGAATGAGAAATTTTAAACCAAATACTTAAAAGAGCTTTATGGATGTTATGGTTGTGCCTGACAAACCCCCAGCTTTGAGTTCTGGTCGTCAGCCACGACCATTGCAACTAAAACCGTAGTTTCGGCCGCAGTTTCTTTATAGTTGTTTTCACCAGTGTAAACACTGTCATACTCTCTCTGTAAATTGATTCCTGGCCAACACCCGTAGTCTGTGTCTCCCAGCACACAGCTAGTTAACTTATATCCTTGCAAGTCTTTTTGTTTGACAGCCCTGTATTTCAACTTGGTCTTTTGTTGCTTCCACCTATCACCTCTGTTCTTTGTTCTCTTGTCTGTTATAAAAGGGTTCCTGTGTCATTGCCTGCTATACTGGTTACCTTTTGTGCCTGTAAGCTAGCCTGTTACTCTTTCTTGCTTTACTTGTTACCTGATCTTGGCTATACTTACTGACTACTCCTCTGCTTTAGTGATTCTGTATTGATTCTCTGACCTGGCTAGTTTGACCTTCTGTTACTGTGTTTAGCATTTGTTTTGTCAGTATCTTGTGTATTCACCTACTTAGTGTATCTCACAGTCTTCGGTTGGGGCTGATCTGTTAAGGAGTCAGGCACCCCCAAAAGGCAGGGACAGCGGGTTGGGAACAGCATCAGGGCTTCACTCAGTCGGTGTCTACTCGTGTTCCCCTGACCGGTTCCTCACATTAGATCTACTAATTTCAATGCATATTTTTCAATGCAAATTTTGGACTATATATATTGGAAGGGAATTCCCAAATGTGGTTTGAAACCCTACAAAGTATTGATGAGGAAAATTTGGTAATGTAGTGGACAAGGTGATATGAATAGGAGATATATGGGCCCAGTGTTCAATGTGAGCATATTATGCCACAATAATTCTTATCATCAGACATAGCTAGCATTCATGAGACATGTAACATTTTCACTCATGTTATTATTTTGCTATTTATGCTGGTTTATATCCATTAGACTGTTTATCTTTATAACATGTCTATATAGGTTTGGTTGTATTTTCAGAGTTATTACTACTTTCCTGGTGAACTATAGTACAATTCCATAAGAAAACATATGAGAAGTTTCTGAGAACTTTTGGTGATAGAAAGTTAATTTCCAGTCAGGGCCACAATTATAGGACTGTAGTAGCGATGGTTATAAGGATGTACACATACAGCAATAGTTATAAGGATGTACCCATACGCTACTAAAACTAAGGATAATACCTTGGGATATTTATTTAATTGTAGGTATTAGGCTGGTTTTATTTCATTAAATAAAGGTTATGGTTTATATGGTGGCCTTTTTCATGTAATTTTATAAGAACTATTCAAAATGTTTAGGAAAGAGTACTTAAAAAATATACCAGTAATATGGGGCTATTTAGGTACAGCAATGTAGCTTCTAAGGCTATGTTCACACGGCTGATTGTCGCCGTAATTACACCGGCCCCATAGACTTTCATTATCCACGGCGCGTATCTCGCCGGGATAATGTGCATGTCACTTTCTCCCCACTCAGGGGGAGAGGAGACGGAATCCTTAGTTCTCTATGAGAACTGTAGATTACCGTAATGACAGGGACGGATTTCAGCCATCCCAAAATCAGCAGTGTGAACATAGCCTTAGAAGGAATGCTATAAACACAATAAGCTGTTACTTCTGGGATCCCTAGTGTGAGTGGGTGAATGGTACCTGATATATATTAATATATGACAGGTGATACCTACTCATTTGGTTAATTGAATCTCTTAATTTCACTGTAACAACTGAATATGTTGAAATGTACTAATTAATTAGCAGTGTATAGATGTTAAATGAGTAACTGTTGGTATTGAGCAGTATATTAAATTCTTTTAGTTTTTAGTAGGAATGAGTAAACAATTTGCTGACACAGACTCTCCTGTGAATTACTTTCTCTGAATGTACAGTATACCACTGTACAGGGCCTAAAATAGAGACTATACCATCCAGAATGCAAAACCACTGAACATGCACTGTGCAGACACTGAACCAGCAGGGGTTTGCTCTGAGATGTAAGAATCGTCGCCGGCATAATTTAGAATACAGCACTGAATAAAATGAGCTATAGCTTATATCAGCACAATATAATTAAAGCACTATATTCTATATGGTCATGTGGATACTACATACTATTGCAACCAAATTTATGCTCGATCTCTACTTCCCTCCCTCCTCTCTTCTTCCTTCCTTCCTTCCTTCCTTCCTTCCTTCCTTCCTTCCTTCCTTCCATCCTTCCTTTTTTCTATAAACCTTAAATGTATCTGTCTGTCTGTCTGTCTATCTATCTATCTATCTATCTATCTATCTATGTTTTTATCTATCATTCTGTCTCTATTTCTGTCTAACCAATGAATTTCTTAGTGTCAGTCAGATGAAAGATCCATCTTGTAGCTTTAAGTCAAATTTAGCTCTATTAAACCGTTTTGTGTTGACCTCACACCAAAGTCATAAAGTGCTAGCTTGTCCGAGCACACACAACGTTCCTATTAATTACCGCTGTGAAACGTTGACTTAAAGCAAACCAAGTGAATTAAGATAAGTAAATTCACTGATCACTCCACAGGATCGGTCTTAGTTTTTCTCCCCTGTCAGAGTGAGATTATTAAGGACACTGCTTCTTCCAGGCTGCTTTGATAAATATTCACTCAGGCACCTCACACAGAATTTGATCCTGTTTTCAGGGCAAGCAGCATTGCTGTGAACTGTAGGTATTCATTATAAGGTAATCAATTTAAGCCCCTTGAATTTTGGAAAGCATGTTTTTCTTATCTCGAGCAGTTTGAGAGGAGATGGATCATTTTCTGTGTGGTAGCAGAAGTGTGAAAGTGTTACTAACCCTCTGCTTTATTTAAACTTGCACTTCCAAGCAGGACAGATGTAATATGCTGAGGTTCAAAAAACATGATGGATGTCTTTTTGTAACATTTTCTATGTTTACCATCCAGGCTCTTGCAAACGCGGGAAAAATGAATCATTCAAATCCCTGATCGAAAAACGTGTAAAATTTTTTTCATAAAAGGTACCTCGGATTAAGCCAAATCCATAAAACAGATTATTATCAAAAACACAGTTAATATGCAGATATACTAAAATGTTAATTCAATTACCTATTTTTATTTACTTTTTTAAGATTTTCAGCTTTTATTATAAATTTAGAAAATTTATTCTTATATGTGATGGCAGTTTTTAGTCAATAACTCAAAGGCTTTTTTTAAACATCTGATAATACAGTGCGAAATATGTAGAAAGTTCAATATTTAATATTAATATAATTTTAGAGTTCACTTCCAAACAACTGCTCAAGGCTTAAGGTTTATTATTTAAGATTCATACAGGAATGTAGAAAGGTTTAGCTTGACAATTAACGTATTATGATACTGTGGCTCAAAAAGGTTATCTTAGCTTTTTAATGCTTTTTGATTTGTTGTTGGCCCTGATTTTCGTAAACTCATTGCGTAAGTTATCTCTCCCCAAATAATCTTTGCTCATAGCAGGTTTAAAAAAGAAACACAGTACCCTCTGTTACTGAGATTCATAGCAAGGATATGTAATTTCCCAGTTAGCTATTTTAATAAAAAAGTAAATACCCACTTAAGTGACCATAGTCAGTAGCAATCATTATCAAAAGAAAAAATTCAATGTAAATGAAATTGTTTTAGATAATTGTATATTTACACACAATGGCCCCTTTAAACACAATGATTTTTAAAACCACTAACAAACGATCAGTGGTTTAAAAAATCATTGCCAAGGTCTCTGGACTTTTATTTTAAGATGCTCACTGCGGAAAAGAGAAAAATTTTCTAGGACCTGACTTTTTGATTTAGAGAAAACTACCTTGATAGAAATTTTTGCCACTAGTAATATGGATTTTTTTGGGTGTCATCTTTAATTGTTTAACAAGAAACAATTAAATGAGATGAGAATTACTGGTCGCCATTTTGGACAGCTTTTAAAAAAATGAACTCCTTTGGTTGAATATGTTTGTATGATGCTTTTGATTTAACTGGAAGTATATTTACTTGCCAACATAACATAGTAACATTAAACAATGTCAATTTTCCGTCAATGTTGATTTTGAACTTCTATGTGGTAGAAGCTAATTTTCCTCATGTTATGGAGTAAAAAAAACCTCCCCAACTCCAAATTTATACTAATCAAACTTTTTTTTTTTTAAACTTAACTTTTAATACTTAGCATACAATTTCCATATAAAGTGTAAAAACAACTATTGAAGTGAGCCCCCGATAGACATATAAAAAATTTTAAAAAAACTTTCTTTTACTGAAATGATGCATGATGATAATGTCCAAAACAGCATGGTAACCATTTGGTCTTAGCTTCAAGAGAGTCCTGCATGGGGTACACCTCTAATGAAAAAGGGTTTTTTTCCCTTGTGAAGCCAATTTGGGGATGATTTGAATACTTAATTACTTAGTCTAAATCCAAAAAATTACCTCCCCCCTTTACGGCATGTGTCCTTAAAAGGGGAATTCCGCACCCAAATTGCCTGCACCGTTTTTTTTGAAAAAACCGTTTCATATAAAATTTTAAACTTATTAGATTAATTGTTAACAGCCAGGATGGGCAGTTAAATTTCACAAATGATATTGAAAAATTCCAATAGGGCAATTAGAATCACCCTGAATAAATTCCCCCATATTGCATTAATTTATGTTTTAAAGCCAAAAAAGGTTTCAGACAGAGGGGTAGTTATAGCCATAGCGGATGTGATGGGGCCCGGAGGCTGACAGGGCCCACTTAGGTATTACAACATTTTACCTTTATGTATAAACTTGATAGCTTAGCTTTCTACTATCTAGCACTTCTATGCAGGTTTATGAAACATGGTGTTATTATCCATACCTTTTACTATTGCTATTTATGCTTCTGTTTACATTTTCTTTCATTAGGTAGTGCAGGCCCATCTTATTTAGCTATGGGGTCTTAGAATTCTGGTTAGACTCCTATATCGAGGCCCTTCTGCAACTCTTTAATGATTTTTCCCAGCAAAGCTCCTACAGTAAACATGTCACATTGTCCACTGGACACAGTAACATGGTACAACGACATACTATTTTTACAATACCTATTTTTTTACAGTACCTTAACATAAAAGCATATATTTCCTTGCATTATAAGTCATGATTTGTCCTTTTGGTTTGACATCATATTGAATGTCATGATTAGCGTTGAGCGATTATTATCGACAAAGTTGAAATCGGCACGGTATTTACATTGATCGGATTTTTTTTAGTCAGGATATTTAGGTTAAAATCTGTGCTAATCTTTAAATTTCGCCCCTTTTTTCGGCGCTTCTGTTTTTTGCGGCCAGAAAAATCGCTTACAGTGGCAGGGTAGATGTGGTCGACGTCTGATGGGATGTGTTTGGGGTTTCGATTGGGTGAAAAAATCACATGACCTCTTTTTTACATAGAACAGCCCTTCCTGTTCATGATCAGTGTGTGTCGTTTTCTAAAGCAGTAGGGTGGGGGCTCTGCCTCTGTGCAAAAGCTAGCGAAATTATTTATTTGTTCACAGAGACAGCTTTACTTTTGTGGATCCTTAAAAACTAGTTAGACAAGTTTGCAATTTTAGGTAGTTGGAGGAATTTTAAAGGGCATCTCCGCTGTAAGTCAGGGGGGGAGACCCGGGGGGGGGGGGCCCGGGGAACCAGACAGGTTTCTTTAAAGAAAGGATTTTGTATTGCAGACATTGCTTTTTGCAATAGCTTTATTTTAACAGTTTATGTTGAATATTCTTGGATATTGGGCAGCCTGAATTATATTAGGTACAGATCTTTTCTAAAACGCAGGTTATTTTTTAGGTGAAAAAACTCCATTTTGGTTATCAGATCATTTAGATAGGTGTTCTTTTTTAATTTTGCCGTTTGCTTTGTTGATGAGGTACCTTGCAGTTTTAAATTTGAAACCCGCAATTTTTAGTCACCGGTTGATAGGTGCCAAAAATACCTTTTATTTTCCCTATACATTTCGTACGTGTTTTTTGCACTTTTTGCCCGTCCAGATTTGTTGATGAGCCCCTTGCAGTTAAAAAATTTTTTTCCAGCAATTTTTTTTTGTTACCACAGGGAATTGATAGGGCCAAAAATATTTTTTATCGATCATTTAGTACGTTTTTTTTGCACTTTTGCCCAGTCCCGATTTTGTTGATAGAGCCACCTTGCAGTTTAAATTTTAATACAGCAATTGTGTGTTTTACCACAGGTGAATTTTAAGGTTCCAAAATACGTTTTATTATCCCTAAAATTTTTAGTACGTGTTTTTTTTTATTTTGCCCAGTCCAGATTTGTTTTGAGCCACCTTTCAGTTTAAATTTTTCCGCAAAAAGTGTGTCCCACAGGGGAAATTTTATAGGTACCAAAAAAATCATTTTTTATCCGTATACATTTCAGATACGTGTTTTTTGCACTTTTGCCCAGTCAGATTTGTGATAGAGCCACTTGTAGTTAAAAATTTTATCGCAAATTTTGTGTCACCCCGGGAATTGTAGGTTCCCAAAAATTTCCTTTAATTATCCGTAACATTTCAGATAGTGTTTTTTGCACTTTTTTCCCAGTCCCGTTTTTTTGTTAGAGCCCCCTTCAGTTAATTTTTAATTAAGAAATTTTGTTTTGATTTGAGGGATTTGAGAAAAGCTGTATTTGCCGTTTTTAATAAGAGCGTTAAAACTCTTCCTACTCTCTCAAATTTATTTTTTGAACATGGAGCGAAATTGGGTGGTAAGCGAGCAAAGAGGGGGATGGACATGGGGGTGGGTCGAGAGAAGGGCTTTCCAGTGCGGCGAAAAAACGCAAGCCAGCGGATTGGGCGGGCAGGCGGCAGGGCCCGTCATGCTGGGGGCAGGGCCCTGTGAATCTCGTAAGAACAGCGTCGCCCAATCTGTTCTTCAGTGGTTAATGAAAACCCCAACCAGCGTCTTACCTCCTTGTCCTTCCAGTCACGGGCCCCCAAATGTCGTTAAAAATCATTTAGCATCCCTCCAAAATGAAGGAAGGCAGCCCCCAATGTCAACTCGTGTACCACCACTGTGGTAAACCTTTTGAAGACTCTTTGATACAAAAAGCGGTTTGGGGGCGAAGGAGTTTTAAAAGATCAAGGGCCAATGAGGAAGATTTTCTCTGCTTGCGCCCAGTTACTGGCCATCAGAGGAGGAGAAGGAAGCTGGGCAATCGGCAAGAATCCCCGGGGGTCGGCATCGCCTTTCAGTCCCCCTTGTTGTAGCACACAGTCCTGGATGCAGAATGTTTTGGGACGAAATTTACCGTGTTGATGATGTTTTGACGAGAATTGCGGACCCCCGTGGTCTTTTTCCCCAGAATTTTTTGCGGCATTTATCACTGGCGAGGAGGAAGACGATGGGGGTAGTGTCAAAAACGGGGCCCCCTCAAAAAAGGGGGGGGGGCGGACCCAAGTCCCCTGAGATTATTCCGTCACCATGTCGCGGAAAAACCGCTCCTGCTTATTGCTGTCGAAACGGTCCAGGACCTCTCAAGCCTGGGCTTTTTCGAACAAGTTGTTCACCCCGCGTTTTATATGCCGCCTTTGCCATTTCCCTCGTGAGGGAAGAATCTATGGGGTTTAAAACCACAAAACATGTTAATCCTTTCGCGAATGTTTTAGTTAAATGGGGGAAACACTTGGCCCAAAAAAGGCAACACCAATCCCGGGCTTTCCCAACCACTGTCACCCTTGTCTCCGCCCCCTCCCCTTCCCCAAAAAAGCGTTCCTCTGCCCCTGTTTCAGAGTATGATCAGGGTCGCCTCCCCTTCGCCCCCACCGTCGCCCGGGTACCCCCAGCACCACAGAGGCCAATCCCACCTTCTCCTCCCGCCAGTTTGATGACCTGCACGCCGTACATGGCCAAGTTAGCACCGCCCCTTTTGTTTCCAGGTTTGGGGGCGAAGAAAAACTTTTAACCCCAAACCATCCAAAACCAAAAGCCCGAAAGTCGGGATTGCCAGGTTTTGGCCTTGGAAATGTTGCCTTTTCGTCTGGTGGAACCCGATGGGTTCGCCACTCATGGCCCCTTTCTTCCCCCAAAAACAGTGCCCAGCAGGATTTCTTTGCCAGAAAAGCCGTCCCCGCCCTGGCCGGCACGTGTCATCTAAAATTTCAAGCGCGTTTTTCTGCATCTGTGTCGGGGAAAATTATTTACCCCCGACACTGGGGCTAGAAGCCCCAGGCCGCTATATCTTTGTGACAGTCATGGGTGAGTGGGTGGATGTCTCTGGGGGTGACGGTGGGTCTCAGGGGTCGGCGCCGCTCTTCAAAACCGAGGGTGGTGCAGGGCTTTTCCCCCCCAAAGGGCCTCTGGTGGCATCAGGGCCCAGGAAAACCCGGCCTTTTTTGGGAAAATTAAACTGCTTGGAGACCATCAACACACAGGCAGGGTGTGGGGCTTCCGCAAGAGACCCAGCGCTGGGTGGGGGCAAGAATTGTGCCCGGAAGGTGGTGTGGGAAAAAAGGTCGAATTCTGCTGGCCGCCCTTAAAATCGGGAGGTGAGACATCCTTGCCCGGCACATGTTGAAAAACCCCGTCGTCCGAAATTTTTAAAACGCTCCCCGGGGTTGGGGCTCCTTGAAGGGGCTCGAGGTCTGAGTTCGCACTTCCGGGGGTTCGACCCGCTTCGTCCGCCGGTGCGTTGCAGGGCCAGCTCGGCCCCCCCGTCAACCGTTCATTTTTGACGTGGCAACACGTGGAATTCACCCTCCAGCTTAGCGATTGTGGCGAGCGCAATGCCATTCGATACGAAATGAAATGGCCTGACAAGCCGCGGGGCAACCTGGGGGTTGGCCCCCCCGGAAATGGAGGCAGGTGAAAAAAGGCGCACCATCCTTGGCCCGTTTTGAAAAAGCACCAAAATGGTCCCGTGCAGAAAATGCCCCTTTTGAGCCTGGCTTTTTGGTGTTTAGTTCTGGGGCGAGTTGGACATCTGAAACTCAGGACCCGCCAGGGACGGAAGAGGGACGGACACAGATGTGGCATGGAGCCTTTTTCCGTCAAATCCACAGGCCGACAGTTTCTCAAATTTTTTCGGTCTTCATTAGGGAGGGTTCGGGGGGCAGGGCTAGTAAAGGGGGCGCCTCAAACTCTCGGGTGCATATCTGGGCAAGTCAGGGCTGTGTTTAAGCTGTGCGGAGGGGTGGAGGGGGAGGGGGAGGGATTCCTAGCACGACGTTACCGACGTCCCCGCCCTTTGGGAAAAAGGTTTGGGGCCGGAATTGGGCGGAGGGGAAGTGAGGAAAATGAGTTTTCTGTGCCCTCGCCCAGAGGCTTGGGAAAAACAAGGTCCATCTTCAATAGTGCTTGGATGCTCCATTTCCTCCCAAAATGTCCTCGCATTAAAGGGCCCCAAAAATGAAAAAAAGTTACTGGGGGCCACCCTCCCGGATCCCCGGTACAAAACAAAAATCGCATTTCCTTCTAAACCCCAAATAGAGAGTAAAATGCAGGGAAAAGGAGACCTTGCTGATTGATCAATTTGGGGACATCTGTTGGTCTGTTTACGTTCTTCAAATGCCGGTTTTAACAAATCAGGACGTACAGCAGTAGGTGCCAAGTAGCCGTAGGGGGCAGCAGCCGAGCAAGGTGGCGAAGCCCAAATTGGGTGACCTTGGCAAACTTTTTTTACCACCTCACCAAGAGCAACGGGACACATCCCCAAAAACACAGAACCCGCTTAAGTCTGGGCACGACTTCTGCATTCAACACCGATGTTTTTGTATGGTTTTCCGGACCAGATAGATTCTGGGTATCCAAATTGGACGAAAGGCCCAGCTCGCTCCCAACCTTTTGAGGGTTGTCCTGCCCCGAGCCCGGTCATATCTGAGCGGAATTCAGCACAGCTGGGGTCATTACAGACAACGCATCCCGGCTTTCCACAGATAAGTGGATTGTTTGATTTTTCTAAAGATGTCAGGATGGTCTTGATATGTTGTGGCCCCTTTTCCCCAGGTCACGATTGTTGCGGTCTCTTAATTCCTCTTCAAAAGAAATGGTCCTTTTGAAACTTTTTTTTAAATGATATTTTTACTGCAATTTTTTTTTTTTTTTCCCAAAACGTTCTTTTTGCGGTTTTGCTGTGAGGGACTGTAAAAGAGCAAGATTTTATGACAAACCGTATTCCATTTACCATTATTTTTAGAGTTTTGCATTGTCAATGGTTTTGGGTCTGTTGCTGTGAGTTTCAGCTAAATTTATGGTCCTTTGGAACAAAAATGTGGTTCAAAGTGGCATTTCCCCATCCAAATTTTTTTTTTTTGTGGCTGAGAAGTCTATTTTAATTTTTTTGGGGTCATGTTGCTGTGGATACGCTTTTAATCAGGGCCCTTTTGGGAAAACAGAAATGTGCCTTCTAAGTGGTTTTTTCCCTACAAATTTTTAAACAGGGCTGGACGTCATTTTTATAATTTTTGGGGTAGTGCTTTGAAATGCGAAAACATAAGGCTTTCTAAAAAATGTTTTTTAAAATTGTAAAATAAGTGGCTCAAGGGTCATGCTTTGATTTTTGGGGGGGGCATTTTGCTGTGCTGCGCAACTCAGGTCCTATTATAAAAAAATGTTGTTTCTAACAGAATTTGTTCTTCACAATTGTAAAAGTGGCCAAGGGTATGTTTTAAAATTTTTTGGGGGATTTTGCCGTGAAAGGCAGCTTACTAAGGTATTTTTTAAAAAAAAATTTTTGTTTTACAGACTTTGTTTTTTCAATTGAAAAAAAGTGGCTCAGGGGTCATGTTTTGAATTTTTGGGGGCTTTGTTTGCTGGGAAAATGCAGCTAGACTACAGGGTCCCTTTTTTAAAAAATTTGTGGTTTCTAACAGACATTTGTTCTTCACAATTGTAAAGAGTGGCCAAGGTGAGGGTTTCTGTAAAAAAAAAACAGGAATAGGTGGGCCTTTTAATGGACCAATTGCAAAATGGGTTTTTTTTTGCAAGTCTTTAAAATAGCTACAATCCCTTTTTGAGACAAACCCCTTTAATCAATGAAAAAAAAGAAAACAAAATGTGGATTCCATCCTATTTTAAAAATGTGTTTCTAGAATTAAATACTAAAAAAATTGCATGTACAAAGTAGCTGTAAAAAAAAAGCCTTTTAATTGACAAAGGGGGGACAGGAGACTTGCCAGATTTTAGGTTTTCAGGGCAGGATATGGAGCCGGACAGAGAAAAAGAACGAGATAATTTCTCCCCGCCGTTTGGGAAAATGTGAAAAGAAATGCCAAAAAAAAGGGCATGGGGGAAAGGGGCGTTAACCACCCGTTTTTCCCAAATGAAGCTCAATTGGTCCGCACTCTATGGAGAGGCAAGCGCTCCCGGTCTTGACTGTGTAATGAGGAAGGCTTTTGGTCTACACACTTCGTATTCTGCTTCAGCACGATGTTTTCGTTTGCTGCGTTAAGGGCTTTTACCGGGGTTAAAGATGACGGCACCAGCCCGGGTCTCACCGCACCCCCTGTAAATCCCGGGCCCCGGCAGTGAACCCGGGTGTTAATAGTGACAGCGCGCCTGGGCTTCACCACCCACTATTAATTCCCCCATACCTCTTTAAA
>JAODAL010061927.1:0-20038 GCA_025379985.1 Phyllomedusa bahiana | reverse complement strand
AATTTTATACCTGCCCTATACTACCTATCCCTGCTAGTACTCCCTATAAGCTACCTATACCTGCTAGTAGCCTATACCTGCCTAGTACTACCTATAGCCTACCTATACCTGCCTAGTTACTACCTTTTACCTGCCTAGTACTGCCTATAAGCCTACCTATATCTGCCTAGTACTACCTTTAGCCTACCTATACCTGCCTAGTACTACCTATACCTGCCTAGTACTGCCTATAAGCCTACCTATATCTGC
Source organism: Phyllomedusa bahiana (assembly GCA_025379985.1). Taxonomy (NCBI): domain Eukaryota; kingdom Metazoa; phylum Chordata; class Amphibia; order Anura; family Hylidae; genus Phyllomedusa; species Phyllomedusa bahiana. The sequence continues at coordinate 19,789 of JAODAL010061927.1, read as the reverse complement.
CTAGTACTGCCTAGTACTACCTATAGCCTACCTATACCTGCCTAGTACTACCTATACCTGCCTAGTACTACCTATACCTGCCTAGTATTACCTATACCTGCCTAGTACTGCCTATAAGCCTACCTATACCTGCCTAGTTACTGCCTATACCTGCTAGTACTACCTATAGCCTACCTATACCTGCCTAGTACTATGGGGGACATATAGCTGCCTATACCAGCCTATGGGGGACATTAAACTGCCTATACCAGCCTATGGGGGACATTAAACTGCCTATATCTGCTTATGGGGGACATTAAACTGCCTATGTCATTTTATTGGTCTCTAGTTTTATTTTTAAAATTCACCAGTAGCCGCTGCGGTTTCCACCCTCGGCTTATACTCGCGGCAATAAGCTTTCCCGTTTTTTTGTGGCAAAAGTGGGTTGCCTCGGCTTATACTCGGGTCGGCTTATACTCGAGTATATACGGTAGTTAAATGCATTCCGCTTCTATCTTTTTTTTTTTTTTTTTTTGTTGGTGATGTCTCCTCTATCCACAAGATGTCGCTAAAGTGATTCAAACTCTCACATCTGAGAAAGGATACTTTGTAACTTGGTGTTTCTGGTTGATAGACACAGCCGAAGAGACAAACTAAACTGCCTGATTCTCTATCAGAACAAGGTATATATAATCTATTAGAATATATCTTGATATCTGAGGTTCCCACATTGAGCCCATAACATGGTCGGATCACGCCCCAGTCACGGTCAATTTAAATTTTACAACTCCCAGCTCAGCGGCTATGTCACTGGAGGCTGAATGAAACACTCATTATAAAGGCAGCCTCGAAGGAGCAGTTGTGTGAGTCGCTCAGTTCCTATTTTGATCTAAATGTGGGTTCTGTCTCCGCACCATCCGTCCTCTGGGAAGCCCACAAGGCAGTCTTTAGAGGCAACTGCATTGCCCTAGGCACCAAGCTTAAAAGAGATACCGCAGAAAGATCCACCAGACTACGCACCCTCCTACAGGGACTGGAACGCAAAATGGCAATATGCCCTAGGGTTTCAACTTTGAGACGTATAGTCTCAGTCTGAAATAGCCTTAAGGATTTAGCCATGCAAGGTGTGGAGAAGCTCCGTCTCTACTCGAAACAAAGGTATTATGAATATGGGAACAAGGCCCACACGCTATTAGCAAGACAACTGAAAGAGCGCTCAATACAATCAATGCCTCAAGCACTTAAGGACAGGGAGGGTACACTGAGGTATGACCCAAAGTCCATTGCTGAAATTTTCCTTAGTTTTTTCTCTGAACTCTATGCGATGCCCTCGCCCCTTCCAGGCCATGGAATAGGAGCCCAGACTCTTACCCGGGAATTTCTACGAAAATACCCGCTGCCATCGCTCACGCAGGAGGCGGTGGACTTTTTAGGTGCTCCCATTCAATTAGAGGAAATAGAGGAAGTCATTAAGGCCCTTCCGTCCGGTAAAGCCCCAGGCCCAGATGGACTACCTATTTGTACTTTAAAGTCTATTCAGATATTTTGACCCCGCATATGTTTCCCAACTTCTATAACTCATTTTCGGGAAAGGAGCTGCCATTCCCAACCCCATGTCACATTTTTATTAACTTTGTTTCCAAAAAACCGGGAAAGGGACCAGGGGAAAAAAGTGCAAATTTTTACCGTCCGGGATTGCTTTGGGCTAAAACTTTAAATGAAGATCTATACAAAATTCCGGCCCAAAAGGGATAAACCGGCTCCCCCCAAATTGGGATAACGGGACCAGGTAGGTTCGCCCCTTTTCAGGCCGGGGGGGGGGATTAAAACCAAAGGGCCCCACTTTTTAACCCGGGTGGGATGTTTTAAACCACCATTGCAGAAGGCCCTACTCCTAAGTTTTGATGCTGGGGAAGGCCTTTTGTTTAGGCTGCAGTGGCCTTTCCCCTTTTTTGGGGGCTCTTTCGGCAAATGGGTTCTTTGGTCCCTTCTGGCGGCGTCAGGGGGCTTTTTACTCCTCCCCCTGGGGCCGCCCAATTTTTAAAAATTCCCTAAATTTTAATCTCTGATCCCTTTTGGGAAATTTAAAAAAAGGGGTATAGACGGGTAGGCCCACTCTCCCCATCCTTTTTGCGTTGGCATTGAACCTCTTGCAGCGGGCAATTAGGGAAAAACCAGATATAAAGGGCAAAAGGATTGGGGAAATAGGGATTTTAAAAATTTTCCCTCTTCCGGAGGGTTTTTTTGTTCCCCTTGACTGACTTTCATCCCAAGTTACCCCCCCTTTCATGCCCTTTTGTTTGAATTTGGAAAACCCTCTTGGGTTTAAAAGATAAAACACCTAAAGGGGGACAGAGGCCCCTTCCCAAAAACCATGCCCCCTGAGGTTTTTTTCCCCTCAAAAAAAAATTTTCCCCCCTAAAATGGAAAACCCCCAATCCCCTCAAATCCCTTGGGCCCCAGTTTCCCGGAAACCCAAATACCCCTCCTCTATTAGGCTTATTTCCCCCCCCTTTTTAAAGAATTAAAAGTTTACCCCCTAGGTTGGCCCCGCCTTCCCCTTTTTTCTTTTGGGGTAAAATTTAAAACCTCGGTAAAATTTGTCCATTTCCCAAAAAAACTCCTCTCCCTTTATTCGAAACTTTTCCCTTTTTAATGGCCCCCGGGGGGGAAAGCTCGCACCAAAAAGGCATTTTCCCAAAGGATTGTATGGGCCCGGGCAGGCATAGGGTACCCAAAAATTTGTTATGATGGCCGGGTGGCGGCGTGGGGGGGCTGGGGGTTTCCCAAATATCCCTCAACTACTATTGGGCCACCCCTTGCGTTGTACCCCAAGTTTTGGCCCTTCCCTCAAGATATACCAAGTGGAGGGGAAAATGGGAAAAGCTGGGGCCCTTTGCACCCATCACCCAATGCACTTCTAGGGTTATTAAAAAGCCTCTCCCCCTCACTGGGATCCCCTATTGGGCCCAAAATAAATTTTACGCGGCAGAATGGAATCAGGGGGAGGCCCAAAGTTTTCCGTTAGTTTCCAAAAGCTTCCCCCTGGGTTTTTTTGGGCACCCCCCTTTTCCCTGGGGGCTCATCGGGTTTTGGGTTGGCAAGGGCGTGGCGGGGGCCCGGGGAGCTTTTTTTTTTTTCCCGGGTTTGGGGGGATGTTGCTAGGGAAAGGAGACAGGGGGCTGTTTCCCGGGTTTGACCCCCCTTCCCGGGGGGACAAAATTTTTCCCCCTGAGAAAATCCGATTTAATTACCTCAGAAAAACTCCCCTCATGTCCTCCATTTTGGAAAAATTCTTCCCTCTCGTTTCCCGACCTCTTTTTGAACGGGCTCTTTAAAGCGGGGCCACAGTTACAAAGGGTCTTTTCCCCCGTTTTCTTTTTCCATTTTTCAGACCCCCCCCTTCTGCTAAACCCCCACCCAAAATACATGGGCCAAGTGGGAAAGTTACTTAGGTGGGAAATTTCCCTTCTCCTCATGGCAGGTGATTTGGAATGCAGCGGCAAAAATTCAAAATGCTTTTCCAGCTTTTAAAAAATCCTTTACAAAAATATTTTTTTGGGTACCTTAACCGGAGGTTTTTCCTGCACAAAGGGGAATTTCCCCCGTTTCCCATGGGGTATGCGGGCGATTTTTGCCCCTTGGGGGTTTTCGCTGCCGCTTTTTTTTTGGGGGGGTTTCCCCAATTATTCAACCCTTTTTTTTGGTTTCCACGGGTTTCAGGGAAAGCTTATAGCTGGGGTTTTTGGGGGGTGAGGTTTCCCATTGGCCCCTTTCTTCCCTATTTATTAAAGTGGGCCGGGTAAAGGGGTTTTTTACCCTAAACGGTTTCCCAAACTTATTTTAATACCCTTTTTCCAGGAGCCAGATCCCTTTATTTCGGGTTGTTTGGGGCAGCCCCGGGCCACCAATTTGAGGGGGATCTCTGTCAGGGCTCAAGAAAAGCCAAAATTTGGAGTTTCTAACTCCCCGGCCCCCTTTGGAAAAATTTGGTTTTCTTTTGAAAAATTCTGGTGCAGGGGAAATTGAAAACCAGTTTTGTTGGACCCCCCGGGACCAGCCCTTTTCCCTTTTTCCACCCCCCCACCCCCACCTTACCCCCTTTTTTGGTCTTCCCCCTTTTTTGTCTATTTTTTTTGTGCTGTTTTTTTTTGATGAGATAAAAAGTCTTTGATCTATGGTTAATGAGAACCATGAAAGCCTTTTTTTAAATTCACCGCCTCAGTGTTATTTCCGTTTAGGTTTGTTTTGAATATGTTAAATCCCTGTTTTAAAAACCAAGGGCCTTTTACTTTGTATTTATTTTTCCGGGTGCCCAATTTGCCCGTTGTTTTACTTGTTTTTTTTATAAAAATTGAAAAATAAATTTAAAAATTGTAAAATAAAAAAAAAAATTATATCTTGATAAAATGTTCCCTTGGATAAAATTATGCCGAATTCTTGATTTTTAGAAAAATGGGGAAGATGTGAGATTATAAAATTTTAATGATCATGTTTTTGGAAATGGGCCCTTGCACTTATACAAAAAAAGCAATAAAAAAATCATTATGTTTGATAAATGTTTGGAACAAAAACAGCGGTGGTTTTTTTTTTTTCTCTCCCCCCCAACTTTTGGGGTTCAGGGGGAAAATCATTGAGTCCTTGGGGAGTCAATGTCTTTTGCTGATTATAAAATACTTTTTCTTTTCACATGGGGCCCTTGCCGATTTGGGAAAATGTGTTTGGGGACGGGGTAACCCAGTATAAGTTGAAATTTTTTGGGTGATCAAAAATTATAAAATTTGTCTTTTTCCCGGGGCTACCCCCCCCTATGTAAACATGAATTTTTTCTTTATTTTATTCTAGACTGTTCAAAAGTTTTTTAAACTTGTTGGGTTTTTTTCGCCCAACTTTTTTGCTTTGCACGGCCCTTTTTAGTAAAAAAATTTTTAAAAATAGAACTTGTACAGGGAGTGGTAGTTCAATAAAAACGTTTTATGTGTGCAATTTAAAATTAAAAAACTTTTTTTCCCCCTTTGGGTTTTTTAAGTTTACTTTTAAAACTTTAAACTAGCCCCCACACTTAAAAGTGTTGTTTCAAAAATTAAATTTTTTTTTTACCGTACAAAAGTTTTTATTTTTTTTAAAATGTTTACCTTCCCTTCTGCCCTTCTTGTTTTTAAATTTGGGAAAAACCCTTTGGGTTTTTATAGAAAAAACCCCTTTCAAAGCAGAGGCCCCCCCCAAAAAAATCAACTTGCCCCCTGAGGTTTTTTTTCCCCTTCAAAATTTTTTCCCCCCCTAAAAAGGGCCCAAACCCCCAATCGCTCAAATACCTGGGGCATCCGGGTAAGGGGCCCAATATCCCCCCCTCTATAGCCTTTTTTCCCCTCCCCTTTAAAGAATTGAAAGAAAAAAAATTCTGGGTTTGGCACCCCCTTTTCCCCTCTTTTTTCAAGGTAGAATTAACTGGGGTAAAAATGCCCCATTTCCCAAAAAACTCCTCTACCTATTCGAAAACTCCCCGGAAAATGGCCCCTTTTTGGTGAGTACGCACCATACGGGGAAGCTATCCCTTAATTTCGTAGGGGCCCGGGGCGGGTTTTTGGGTAGCCAAAAGTGTTTTTAAAGGCCCAGTAGGCGGGGGGGGGGAAGGCGGTTCCAAATTTTTCCTAAATTTACTTTTTGGGGCCCACCCACTTTTTTTTTGTATCCCGTTTGGGTTTATCCCTGCCGGCTTTTCCCCAAATTTGGATGAGATAGAAAAAGCTGTGGTTTTCACCACTCACCCTTTTGCACTTCTATGGAAATTAAAAGGGCCTTCCCCTCCGGGGGATCCCTATTGGGTCCAATAAGTTTACGCGGCAGATATGGAATAGGTGGGCCCCGTTTTTCCCGTTAGCTTCCAAAGCTTAAAACCATGGTTCCTTTTTGTGCACACCCCTTTTCCAAGCGGGCCCTCATCTGGATTTGTGGCAAGACCGTGGCGGGGGGCAGTGAGTTTACCGGTTTTTGGATGTTGTAGGGCGGGAAACGGTGGCTGTTTCCCGTTTTGACACCTTCAGGGGGGACTATAATCTCCCCGGGAGAGTTTCCCGGATTTAAATTCCCAGAAAAATACCTCATGCCCCCATTTTTGGAACTTTAAACCTCCGATCCCAAACCTTTTTGAACAGCTTCTTGTAAAGGGGGGGGGGGGGGGGGGGGGGCCACATTTATTAAAGGGGTTTCCCCCTTTCCAACGTCTACCCCATTCTCTCAGCCCCCCCTCTGTAAAACCCCCCCAACACAATACATGGCCAAGGGGGGAAAAAGGTTTAATTAGGAAAGGCAAAAATACCCTTCTCCTCTTTGGCATGGTGTTTTGGAAATTTGCAGCGGCAAAATCCTCAGTATGCATCCGGGCAAAAAGGGAAAAATCTTTTTCCAAAATTTACTATTTTTTGGTCCCATACCACCGGAGGCCCTTTCCCAAAAAAGGGAATCCCCAGCCCCCAAATCGGTTTTGCGGGCCCGATTTTTCCCCTAAAGGGGGGTACGCTGCCGATTTTTTTTGGGGGATTGCCCTTATTCAACCCTTTTGGTACAGGTCAGGGACCCTTAAAGGGGTGGGGTTTTTGGGGGGGTTGGGGGGGGAACCCCCATTGGACCCCCTTAAACTATTTATTGTTTTGGGGGCCCCGGTAAGGGGTTTTTATCTAAAAAGGTTTTCCAAATTTTTGTTACATATCCCTTCCCGGACCCAGATCCCTTTAATCTCAGGTAAATGGAGGCGACCACGCCCCCAAAAGTAGGGGGGGTCTCTGTAGGGGCTCAAAAGAAATACGACGAAGGGGTTTCAAACTGCCCGCTCCAGGGAAAAAATTTTGGGATTCTTTTGACAAACGGGTTTCCGCATGGACATGCACAGTTTTTGGCCCCACCCTGCCCAAAAAACCCTTCCCTTCTTTCCACCCCCCCCCCACCTTTTCCCCTTTGTGTCATGTCCTGTGTTATTGTTTTTGTCTGTTTCTTTTTGATGGGCTAGAAGGTCTTTGATCTATGGTTTAATGGGGTAACCATGAAAGCCTTGTCAAATTCCGCCCCCGTTTTTAAATTCCGTTTTAGGTTTGATTGATATGTTAAATTTGCCTGTTTCACCATCCCTTTAAAAGGGGTTTTTTAATTTTTTATATTTCTCAGGGGGTCAATTTGCCCCGGGGGTTTTTACTTGTTTTTTTTTAAAATTTAAATAAAAAAATAAATTTAAAAAATTGTAATTTTTAAAAAAAAGAATTTATTTTTGGATAAAATGTTACTGATAAAAATTATCCCGGAAATTTCATGACAAAAAAAAAATTTGGGGAAGATGTGAGATTTTTTAAAATTTAAATGATCAGGGAATGGAAAGGGGACCTGCACTATATACTAAAAAGCAATCTTAAATATTATGTTTGATAAATTTTTTGGACAAAACAGCAGGTGGTTATTTGTTTTCTCCCCCCTCTTTTTTGGGAGTTCATTTGGATCTTTGAGTCCTTGGGGGGTCAATGTCTGTAGCTGTATACCCAATACTTTTTCTTTTCACATCAGGCCTCAGCCCAAACTGGGAAAAGTGATCGGGGAGGGATCAATCAGTAAAATTTGGGTTAATTTTTTTATGACCCAAAATTTTTAAAAAATTCTTTTCATGTGCCGGGCTAGGGCTATGTAAAAAATTTTTTTCTTTATATTATTCTATGCTTTTTCATATTTTATTAACTTTTTGGGGATGTACGCCCAACTTTTTGGCTTCTGACAGGGACATTTTAAAAAAAATTTAAATTTTTATTATAAAACTTGTACAGGAGGATGGTATTCACATAAAACGTTTTATGTGTGCTATTTTAATTGAAAATTTTTTTGCCCTGGGTTATAAGTTTAATGTTAAAATAAAACTAGACCCCCATTTAAAAAAGGGGCCTGTTTAAATTTTTATTTTTATTTTTCCCAGTACAAATGTTTTTATTTTTTTTTTATTGTTTAATTTGGGGGCCCAAATTGTTTTTTTAAAATTTTTTTTCCCCATTTTTTTAAAAATTGATTGGGTTGTTTTTGGTTTAAAAATTTTTCTTTTTAAAATAAGGTTGTGTGAAATATTTTCCCAATGTTTTTTAAATATTGTTCTTTAAAAAAGGGGACAAAAACGTTTCAGTAATGAAGTTGATTTGTGTATCTTATTTTTGTTTTTTTTTTTTTTAAATGTCTGTCTCTAAAATTTATTTTTGAGTTTACACTCTTTTTTGGTGGAAATTTTCGCCCTTTTTGGGAAGTTTCCCTTGTTTAGTTTTCTGTGGGAAAAATTTTTTCCTGGGCCTTTTTTTTTGTTATGGGCGATTTTTATTAAAATTTTCCCCAATATTTGTGAAATTTTTTTTTTTTTTTTTTCCCTAAATTTGGGCCCCAAAATGGTACTTTCCCTTTTCCATTTATAAGTTTTGAACAATGAAAATCTAGAAAAAAAATTTCGTGCCCCAAACTTGTTTGAAAAAAGGTAAGTTTTTATTTATTTTATCTACACTTTTTTTTTAATAAAAAAATCCGGGAAAAAAAATTGTTTTTCACCCAAATAGAAATTTTAGCATTTAAAAAATAAAAAAAAACAAATCGTAAATTTAAATCTCTTGTTTTTAAAAATTTATATTTGGGAAAATTTATTGGTTATATATGCTCTTTTTGAAAGCCCCCATAAATAGATTGGCATATGAGGGGGCTACTCGTGTCCCCATAGCTGCCCCCCCTGTCTGCCTTTTAAGTGGCACTACGGGTACTTAAAATAATTATTATGAAAAATAAAACGAGGCGGAGAAAAGGGAAAAATCTACTTGTTTCAGAGATAAAAGGGGATCATCTAAAAGAAATTGCTTGATACACTCAAGGCCTTTTTTCGGGCCCTTTTGTTTGTATAAAAGTGACACACCCAAATTAAAATTAAAAGAAAGTCCTGCGGGAAAAGGAGAAAAAAAAGTAAAATTCAATGAGTGTGCCCAAAAATCACACAAATAGCTGTGATTTTTTTTGACAAAAGGTTGTAAGAAAATATAAAATTTAATGAGAAAAATTTGCTGGGTTAGATATTTTCCAGATATGATGGGCCTCCCTGGGGGGGAAAGTGGCATGCTTGTGCATTTTTGGGGAATTGATAGAAAAAAACTTTTTTTGGGGGGACTGGAATTTTTTTAAAAAGGTTTTTTCTTTTTGGAAATTTTAGCCCTTTGGTTTAGGTTTCCCTGGAAAAAAAAAGCCAAAAATTTTTTTTTTTGGAAAATAAATGGGTCCCTTTTGACGGGTTTTCATAATAACTCCTTTTCAGACAGTATATGTAATGCTTCTTGATGATAGTATTCTTTGTCCATGATTACTATCCCTCCACCTTTATTGCCCCACGGATGACTATATTGTTACTGTTCTTTAATGATTGAAGGGCCCTTCTTTCCACTTTTGTAAGATTGTTTTTAATTTTTTCCTTTGTTTTTTTATATTGTGATTTATATTTCATACCAGAATGATCAAATTGATTCTGAAACTCTGTGGGAAACCAGGTCCAGAAATGTTTGAATTTTGGTGTCCCTGCGATTGTAAGGGGTAGAACTTAGACTTTTTTAGGGAAATTGATAGTTTTCCTTTTTCCCGTGTTGTTCCTTTAAAGTATTTGCAGAAGTGTCCTGGACTTTATTCATCTTGTTCGAGTTCTTTTTATTGATTTCAAAGAAACTTGTAAGGGTGAGTTTTCTAACAAATTGATGTAAGTTAATGATTAGTTTGTTGGACAAAAGGATAGTCCTTTTTCTAATAATGATTTTTCTTTTTCAGTTAAAAGGTATTTCGACAAATTAAATATAGCTGTGTGTATGGGCTGTTTCAATTTCTCCCTTTTTTTGATATCTGATTTTAGTGTGGAGTCCTGCTCTAACTCCCCGCTTCTTATTTTTCTTTTTCTGTTGTTTGGGATTGGGGCAAAGTAAGCATTGATGGGTTTTGTGTATTGTTTTGGGGTGTGGAGGTACGGGGGTTGATTGGAAGAGGCTACTACTTCTCAAAAAGGAACAATTGCTGAAGAACCAGGTTTGGTATTTATAATTCCTGGATTATTTTGTATAAGAAGATCTATCTCCCTTTTTGAGTTGTTGTGTCAGAGACATCCACTTCTACTGTGTTACATGTAAATTGCAAAATAGAAGTCTCAGCGTCTCTGGAGAGAGATACTGAGATGGAGGATAAGTTGAAGCAGCCTCCTGATCTGGCAGTGAAGAAATGTGAGAGGTATTATGGAATGAAATAACTATCGCATTACTGTCATCTCCCAAATTGATGAGTTTTGGGGAGTGAATCGCTGGAATTTGAAAGGAAGGAATGGAAAGAGGTGGGGAAGTGGGAACTTGAAAGGAAATGTTAGTTAACCCTGGGGTGGATGGAGGATCGACTTCTGGGGTGGATGGAGGATCGACCTCTGGGGTGGATGGAGGATCGACACAGTAGAAGTGGATGTCTCTGACAACAACTCAAAAAGAGAGATAGATTTTCTTATACAAAATAATCCAGGAATTATAGATAATACCAAACCTGGTTCTTCAGCAATTGTTCCTTTTTTTTAGAAGTAGTAGCCTCTTCCAATCAACCCTCACACCCCCCCCCACACCCAAAAACAATACACAAAACCCATCAATGCTTACTTTGCCCCAACTCCAAACAACAGAAAAAGAAAAATAAGAAGCGGGGAATTAGAGCAACACTCCACACTAAAATCAGTTATCAAAAAAGGGAGAAATTGAAACAGCCCATACACACAGCTATATTTAATTTGACGAAATACCTTTTAACTGAAAAAAAAATCATTATTAAAAAAGGATATCCAAGGATTTTTTGTCCAAAAAAAAAGGGTTTCCCTTTAACTTTCATTGACTTCATAAAAATTTGTTAGAAACCCCCTTACAAGATTCTTTGAAAAAATAAAAAAGAACTCGAAAAGATGAATAAAGCCCCGGACATTTCGCAAATACTTTAAAAAACAACCCAGGAAAGGGGAAAAACTAGTAAATTTTTCCCTAAAAAAATTAATTTTAAACCCCTTCAATCACAGGACACCATTTTCAAACATTTCTGGACCTGGTTTCCCAAGTTCAAAATCTTTTGTAATTTGGTATAAATAAATCACAATAAAAAAAAAACAAAAAAAAAAAATGAAAAACAACTTCAAAAATTGGAAAGAGGGCCCTTCAATCTTAAAAAGAACAATAAAAATATAGTTTTTCCGGGGGGCAGATAAAGGGTGGAGGGATATAATCGGGACAAAGATACTTCATCAAAGTTTTCCATATACTGTCTGATAGAGTTATTTGAACCATCAAGGGGGGACCCATTTATCCAGTCCCAAAAAATATTATGGCTTTTCTCCAGGAATTTTTAAAAAAAAAGGGGCTTTTTACCAAAAAAAAAATTCCTTTAACAAATTCCATCCCCAAGAAAAGTTTTTTCTATCAATTCCAAAACGCACAAGCTGCCCTTTTCCCCGGGTAGGCCTTTTCATATCTGGTATCAATAGCTAACTAGCAATTTTTCTATTTATATTGAATTTTCTTAAACCCATTTCAAAAAATCTATAGCTATTTGCGTGATTCTGACAAAATCTTAAAAATTTCTTTCTACCCCTTTTCCAGCAGACTTTTTTTTAATTATTTGGATGGCAGCTTTATATACAAACTTTTGGCTGAAAGGGGGCCTTGAGGTTAAGCAATTTTTTTTAGGACCCTTTTATTCATGAGCAAGTAGTTTTCCCCTTCCCTTCCCCCTCAGTTTTTTTTACAAAATTATTTTATGTACGGTGTGCCATTTATAGGGAGGGGGGGACAGCTTGGGGGACAAGAGTAGCCCCTCTATCCCAATTTTTTCATGGGGGCGTTGGAAAAGGCAATTAATTACCAAAAAATTTTTGCCCACAAAATAATATTATACAAGGATTTTTTGACGATTTGTTTTTTATTTGGGGGGGGGTCCCAAAAGAAAAGGGAAAATTTTTTTTAGTAACTTTTTAAACCAAAATTGTGGGAATCTCCTTTACTGCAAAAATTTTTATAGGGTGAAATCTTTTTCCGGATTTGTTTTTTAAGAAAAGTGGAAAAATTTATATAGAAATCCTTTTTTTCAAAAAGGGGACAGAATTTTTTCTAGATTTTATAAGTTCACATCTTCAAAAAAGGAAAACGAAGTCCCAAATTTGGGAAAATTCAGGGAATAGAAAAAATTTGCAAAAATAGGGGAAGATTTTAATAAAAAATCGTCTATAATAAAAAAAACCCCAAAAAAAACATTCCCCACAGAAGCTAATACAGGAAGCTTCCAACAGGGCGAAAAATATCATTCAACAAGGGGGTTTTAAAAAATAAAGTTCAAGACAGACATAAAAAATAAAAGAAACTAAAAAAGATAAAAAAAATTTCATACTTCATTACTAGATACAGTTCGCCCATTTTTCATTAATTTAATATTAAAAACATTGGTATATTTACACAGATCCTTTTTTAAAAGTTTTCTTTAAAAAAAAGCAGCCCCAAATTCTTTTAGAAGGGCAAAAACAGTTAAACAAAATGCCCCAATAACATTAAAAAAAAATAAAAACTTTGTACGGAAAAAAAAAAAAATTTATTAAAAACGGGCCTTTTAATTGGGGTTAGTTTATGTTTAAAAAGTAAATTTATAACAGGGGGAAAAAAGTTTTCAATCAATAGCACACATAAAACGTTTTATGTGAACTCCCATCTCTCTGTACAGTTATATGTAATTTTTTTACTAACATGTCCTGTCAGAAGAAATTGTTGCGTACATCCCAACAAGTTAATAAAGGGAATGAACAGTATAGAAGTAATATAAAAAAAAAAAAAATTATGTTACATGCGTATCCAGGCACATGACAGAAGTTCAAAATTTGTGATCATCAAAAATTACAACTTTATGATTGATCCGGCCCCGATCACATTCCTAGCGGGTAGGTCTGATTCGAAAGAAATGTATTGGGATATATCAGTACAGACATTGACTCCCCCAAGGACTCAAAGAGTCCCTGAATCATAAATTGAGGGGAGAAAAACAAATAACCCCTTGTTTATGTCAAAATTTATCAAACATAAATTTAAAATTGTTTTTAGTAATAGTGCAGGTCCAGTCCGTTGCAGACATTAAATTTTATAAACTCACATTTCAAAATTTTATTGCCCGAATTCCTGAAAATTCCCAGTAACTTTTTATCAAGATTTTCAAAGTTTAAAAAACCCTTTTCATAGAGGATCAGGCATTTATTTGTTTTCTTCGGCTGTGTCATCAACCAAAACCCAAGTACAAAGTACCTTTCTCAGCTGGAGAGTTTGAATCATTTTAGCAACATCTTGTGGAAGAGGAACATCACCACAAAAAAAAAAAAAAAGATAGAACCGAATGCATTTAAATGTTCATAAAATCAAAAAGGTTTAGGGTTAAAATATTCACATTTTAAATAGATTGCAAAAAATTTAAAATTTTTTATTTGCATTCTTCATTTTACAATAAAATTTTATGGTTTTAAGTTTTTTTTAAAATTTTATAATCTAGTAAACTTGCTCCAATTTTGGGGGGTAATTTTGTCTGTCTGTTTTTTTGTTTTTAAACCGCCCTTTTTCTGTTCATTCTGAATGCTTTGGAACTGGGGGAATTCACAGTTGTGATCAAACCTTTCCCCTTTTTTATAAAAAAACTCTTTAATTCCCGGTTTATTACAGCGCATCTTTTGGGATCGATATTTTGTAATAAGGAGTAATTTTTAAAAGCTGTTTAAAATACTAATGGGCTTGTCCAAATTTTAAGTAAGAATAGAATAATCCCTTACTCCTGGAACCATCCAAGCACATGTTTGCACATGATACCACATGGTTATTTTGTCTATACATGTAAGGAGGAACAGTTAGGATCACTGCATAAAAATTTTTTCTGCTTTGATGATTCAAAAAGAATATCTACTACGTTGTTTTTACCTTTTTTCTTCTAGCCACCCCCTAGCGGCACAAAAGACTCAATAGCACTATCATGAAATATCATTTGAATGGTTCTGCTAATTGGAACTTTTTTTTTTTAACAAAATGGCAAACATTAAAAAAGGGGCTTGGGATTTCGGCGTTAAAAAAGCTTTAGTAAACTTTGCCGTGATAAGCGTCGACGCGACACTTTTTAGTCCGCCAAAGATTAGAGGCGTTCTGGGTAGAGATGGGCGAATTTCTCAAAAATTCGATTCGACGACTTCGGCCGGGAATTTCCCGACTAATTCTTTTCAACTGCTTTAAAAAAAGCATTTCCGGTGGACAAGCCTGTAGGTGCTCAGACTTTGTGCCATGTTTAAAATTAGCAGAGAGAGCGGGTTTTGTCTTTAACAATTGCTGTGTTTTATAACACCACATGATGCCCCCCTCTTAGAATCGCTTCACCTTAAAATTTCCCTGGGCACTTAGGGGGGAAAAAATTCCAAAAATAACTAAAGCGGGAATGTCCTGATAAAGTCAGGCACGCCACTGGAAAAAAACAGCTGGGGGCAAGCCTCCATAGCTAAAAAGAACACAGTAGTGGGTTTACCGGGGCCACAGATCGCAGCACGAAAAGGGGATGCACAGCGGGGTCACTCATGGGGCCAATTTTTAAAAAACCTCACAAAATAACAAACCTTTTCGTTAAACGTGATACATGTAGGGGGCCCCCGAATGATGGAGAGGGTGTCGGCAGTATTTTCTTTGTCCCTCTATCATTTTTGCCCTTCCTTCTCCGCATTTGTCCACTTTCAATCGGTTCAAAAATCCATCAGTATTGCTAATCCAAAAGAAACAGGATTTGATCCAAAACAGAATACCAAAAATGGGATTTTTTTGATGTCTTCGTGTCTTACCCACTCCTCCTTTTGGCATCAATCCGTTTTTTTTTCATTCCTTCTGACAGAGAAAAAAGGGGAAAACCAAAATATGGGAACGTCAAAAAGGGGTGAGGGGGGAAACAAATTAGGAAACCCCAGGGGGTTCTAGTGGGCACGGGCACTTGGGGCAGCATAGTAGGGCCCCAGATGGCACAATGAAAAAAAAAACTGGAGGTGGCAGCAACATTAGGCCCACAAAAAAGGGGACAAAGACACGTTGGGGGGGACGCAAAACAAAAGCACAGCGCAGAGGCAGGAGTGGCACAATGACAAATTCGGAGGGGCAAAAAAAAGATAAGCCACAAGTGGCACAATGACAAAGTGGGGGGTGATGGGAGCAGAGCAAATGGGCATGGGTTGGGGACAAATGCACAGTGTGGGAAATGACGGGACAACAGCAGCACAGCAGCAGCCACAGCATGAGGTCATTGAGTGGCACCCTGACAAAATGGGGTCACCAGCACATAGGGCATAGAGGGGGCACAATGCCAGGTGGGGTGACGGAGCAACAGCAGCAGCATAGTAATAGAGTGGGACAATTAACAGTGGGAAGTACGGCAAAAGCGCACAGCTGAGGTCAAGATGCACAATGACACAGTGGAGGGGGTGGCAAACCATTCCCTGGTAAAGATTGTGGTAGGCAGATGGACAACTGGGAAGAGTGTGGGATCCCGGGGGCGGCTCAAAATGGGGAGGCAGGTTTTGTTTGAACTGACCCCTTTTCAAAATTTTGGTGAGGCTAGTCTGATGTAAAATGATGCCCAAAGGGTTGGTGTTGGGGAAATCCGGCTGATCCACGCCTGACCCGCCTGTTCATCTTTTCAAAGGTCATCGCTCCAGGTTTCCGGTGGGGCAAGCGGGTCCTCCTTGGGGGAACGATGGCCCCAGCCGCACTGAACACCGCCGGGGAGGGCAGCTTCCCATGCAAAATCGGCAATTTTGCGGCCCACTTTTAGTTTTGCCCAGAGCCACGGATCTTCTAACTGGGGTGGCAAAGCTTCCAAGTAGGCCCGCCGTTGGTTAGGCTTCCCCCGGGCCCTGCTGCGCTCCCGTTGAGTCCCCCTCACTGGCGGGTGAAAGAAGCTGCTAAACAGCGACTCCGGACTAGGTTTTCTGCGATAGAGCGGTACTGCTCCAAACCCCCCCCCCTTCCCCCAGAGCCGTGGGAATGGTACGAGGGCGAAACCCCCCCAAAACCTTCAAGGCGGACCAGCTGCACAAGGCAGCGGCCAACACTACGGAGGATTCTCTAATATTTAGTCTGCCCCCTCTCAGCAGCTGGAAAAAAGGCTCCCTTTTGGGAACCGGGCGAGGGTCCAATAGGGGGGAGAGCCAGAAGTCTCCCTCTGCCGGAGGGTGACTTTTCGGGTTTGTCCCCAGCCAGGAAAATTCAGCTTACTGCGTGCCATGTGCGCAAATGACTCTGAGGGACCCCTGCCTCCTCCACGTATACTCCACTGGGGCTTGGGGGTCATCTCCCCTTCGTTTCCCTCATCTCCCTCTACCTCCCCCCCAGCTGTCCTGCTCCTCCTACCCCGTCACCGGGGTTTTAGAAAAACCCCCTTTTTTCCCCATAAAATTGCTTTGCTCCAATGTCCTCCTGCTCCCCCCTCCCCATTTAAAGGGTCCCCTTCGGATTTTTTTGGGGCCCGTGGATTTTGTTCCCCACGTCTCCCCCCCCGCCCAGACAGATTTTTCAGCATCTGTTCCGGGAAACATGACAGTGGAATGACGTTATTCACCCGTAGTCCCGGTGACTGACAAAAACGTCGCCTCCTCAAACAGCCTCAGCAAACGGCGGGGTCAAAGCATGGGCTGCCACTGGGGTGACATCAAAATTACACAGGGGAGTACTCCTGTCCGCCTGGAAAAATCAAAAAAATCGGGTTTAAAGGCCTTTCTCTGTTATACAGTCGGTCTAACATGTGAAACCCGGAAAAACCCCAAAATGGAAACATCGAATATCCCCGGATGTTTTGGGGGGGGGGCCCCTTCTGTTGCTGCAAAATCAAGGAGCCTGGGTTTGGTAGGAATTTTATGAAGGGCATGCACAGTTTCCTGGCCATTTTTAATGTTATGAAGATCGGTTTGGGAAAACTTCAGGGGAACCCTTTTTTTAAACCCGATTGAACACGTGGGGCCATTTAGGGCGCATGGGGCCCTTTCCCCCTCCTGCAAAACGCGAAAACCTGTTCCTCCCATTGTCCGTTTACCTGGTTCCAAATTTTCAGTTGGGGCGGAGGAAAAAACAAACATTGATTTCTTGCTGCCCTGACGCGGGCAGTTCCTCCCCTTTTGGACTTCGTTCGCGAGGCAAACCAGGTTTTGAACTGCATACACCGCTGACCCCTTTGCACATGGGTATAAATGGAGCCCCCCCCTTTTTAGACTTTGGGGCTGGGGTTGGGGTGGAGGAGGGGGAAACTTTGGGGTGCAGGAGCAGCTTTGCCCAAAGTGGAGGAAAAAATTGGGGCCCATCTCCTGTCCAATTTTTTGGTGGGGCTGGGCGGGAAACACTTTTCCCCCAAAGTGGGGCCGTAAAAGGACATTTACGGGCCCCCGGGACCATAGTTACGTTTCCCCAATCCGCCCCTCCCAGTGCCCCCTTTTGGAAAAAACCCGAAAACCAAGGACTGGCCCCCCCTTTCCTGTTCTACATATTTGTGGAAGGGCTGGTACTGGCCTTTTTGGAAAATAAATTAGGGCTTTGAACGCCCCAAATTTCAGATCGACAAAAAAGCCATTTTTTTTGAAACCTTGCAGAGTCCCCCAAAATTTTGAAAAGGGAGGGACGGCGGAGTCCCAACAATTTTGGACAGGAGGCACGGCCTGTTCTGCCCCTTGGGAAAGGGTTTGGGGAACTTTTTACTTTTGTCTTTTTGCAATCCCCCTCGTTAAAAAACGTTGCGGGCCATGAGTACCCGGAGGGCGGGGGCATCTGGCCCGGGAGATAAAAGGGCAAAGCAAAAAACTCCCTTTTTGCGAGGGGGTAGAGCCTTAAATGGCTGAAATGGCATGTGTGCCACTGGGGCGCGGGCTGCGTTGCTTTTGCGCGACAGAAGGTTTAACCCCACATTTGGGGCCTTTTTTCCCCAAAACCCACCAGAGGGGGGACCCCCCCTTTGGGGCATTTTTGGACGCGGGGGCCGTTTTTCCCCCAAATTTTTTAGCCCCCCGGGCCCCAGCTTCACTTTTCCTCCCCACAATTCTACATTTTACCCTTTTTCGGCTCCCCCGGGTGTCTAGCAAAAAAAGGGCCACACCGCCGAGTAGCTGTTTTTAACCCCCAAACCCGCTCCCGCATTGAGGTGACTATTTACCGCCGCTGCCCCCCGGTGGCCCCTGTGCCGCTATTTCTTGGCCCTGCAAAAGGGGTTTGGGTTTAAAAACCGGGGGCCTTTTTGGCCCCCGCCCCTCGCCTTTGGCGGGCTACCCCTGCTGACTAAACGGCCACACTACCGATTGCGGGGGGGGGGTCGCGCCGCTGCCTAAACGCGCAAGCGACCCACTTTTTCTCCGGCGTTTGATGAAACCCCCTTGCTTTAAACCCGGCCCCCAAGTGGGTGGGGCTACATCATCATCAAATTATTGTTGGTCTTCACTGCTGTCCCCCTCAACTTCTTGGTAGGGCAGAGGCGCCCCCTCACAAAAATGCCCAACCCATGCCACTCTCCACATCCATCTTTGCCCCCTACTCCCTAAAGGGCAGGGGATGCCCGCCCCCCACTTTACGCTCCCAAGTAGCTGCTGTTCCCGGTTCTTTCCAAAAATTGGGGGTTTCATTCTCGCGGGGTATTAAGGTGGCGCGAGCCCAAGACCACATAGTTTTCTCTGGGGGGGGGAAAAAGGGACGGACAGAGGGGGGTTGAGGCGGGTGGGGGGCCGCTGCCCGCTCCCGGGCCATCCCAAAACAAGGGTTTGGTGCCCTGACATTCCCACCGACCTTGGCTGGGGTTGTCAGATGTCACCCCGGGGAGGAAGTGGATACCTGGGCCCAACCCAAACAAAAAACCCCCCTTGGGGCCCGCTGGTCAACACACGGGCCGTAGATGACACTGGCATTTGGGCCTCACCGAGTCCCCTGCTGCGACGTCCCCTTACTGTGGGTGCACCCGTGGGCCCGCTCCAGGAAAAGTTTTTTGCCATTTGGCCCTGGTTAAAAAGCCTGCCCCTTTTCTGACCCAAATGTTTGTTCAAAAATTTTTCAGAAATTTTGGGTTTTAAAGAAAATTAAACCTTTTATTTTAAATTCACAAACTGTTTTTGACTCCAAATGAACCCCCAACAGGGTTGGGGTAACCCTTGGTTTTAAAAATTTCGCTCCTGAAATCACCAGGAAAAAAAGTACTCGCCTTTTTGGGGTTTAGAAAACCCAAAGTATTTTTACTGAATATAAAAGCACAAAAAAAAGCTTAATTTTAAACCCCTTTAATATAAATTTCGGGTCCGAAATCAACAGGGAAAATTTTCTCGTCTTTGGCGTTTTGAAACCCCTGTATTTTTTTCTGAAAATTTTAAAACCGAACCGCTTTAAAATTAAACCCTTGAATAAAAATTGCGCTCCAGAAATCAACAGGAAAAAAAGGGACTGTCTTTGGCCCCTTTAAAAAAACCCCCGTATAAATTTTTCTGAAATTTTAAAAGCACAAAAAACCCGGCTTTAACCCCCAAACCGGACATTTGCCGTAAATCATGAGTACGTTCCAAAGGGTTCCCTTTCGCGGGCCCCCCAGGGGGGACGCGCAAGAAACGTGGGTTTGGAAACCCGAGGTAAAATTACCGCTGGCATCATGCCGTTCCCCCCAAAGGGGCCCGGGGTGGCCCCCGGCCCCCAAGGGGGATTAAACCCCCGTTCGCGACCTCCTGGTCCCTGGACATCGGGGTTTCGGG
>JAODAL010061926.1:0-20039 GCA_025379985.1 Phyllomedusa bahiana | reverse complement strand
TGCACCCCACAAGGTCTGTAACATGTGTGCCATTGAGGGGCCTGGGAAGCCAGCAGTGTAAAGTCACTAATGCTAAGTTACTGACACTTATAGTAGCCGTTAACATGGCTGTGATACAGCCAAGTATGGGCTGGCCTCCTTGGAACAGTTGCAATGTTGGGTGGGAGGCCATTCCCACATTCGAGAGCAAGCTTTTGGAAGGTCTTCAGAAGCCTGTTAAAGCCTGGTTAACTCAGACAAAAGGGGGGGGTGGTTTGCTGCCAGAAGCTGGAGAAACAGGTAGAGCTAAGGTGAGGACTCTTACCCCAGGCTTGAGGGATGCCAGAAATAGCCATTAGAAGACTGGCCAAGGTGTATATTGGTGGAGCTGCATGCTAGGTCCAGACCATGGTAGAGAGGGACTCTACGTGTGAAGCCAGTGGCTAGATGGCCAAGGTTTTTTGTTTGTACTTTGTTTGCTGTACAGTTGCATTGACCTGCTGTTATATGCTGGTTAAATAAAGCTGGATGAGGTCAAACTACTGCCTGTGTCAATGTCATGTATGATGTTGGATGCCAAAACCGTTCTACCAAAGGATGGTGATCCCAGTATGTATATTACATATATAATTTATAATATATACATTATTATATATAATGCTTACATATTTGTATGCTATTCTAAGATTAAAACATTGAATATAAAAAGTATACAACAATAAAACCTCATACATCACTGAACAATGATGAAAGAAATTATCTAAATACCTATCATGAGAAAGCATTGCAGCTTTCTCAAAACCGTCGTGAATGGAGGAAAATGGCATAGCCATGAACTAGTTAAAGAATGTGTGTAAAACCAAAGTTCAGGTATCTATAACTTGCCTTTATCTTTAAATATAATAAATAGAAACTCATCAGGGTCTTAAGTTTACAAATTCCTTATGGGAAACATTTCAAAGAAAAGGTCAAGTCCTTTAAAAGCTTTGTGGACTTATTTTAATTACTGGTGAAGACTGCAGTGGGAAACATATTTGGAGCTACAATTTCCCATGAGTCATGTTCTTGGATCAAGAATCTCATTTTCTTCTTTTTAGTTATAAAATATTAAGGTTCTCAGTACCTGTTCATTAGTAGAAATACATGACGAGAGCATAAAACTGATGTAACTCTAAAAGCATACAGAGGCAAAGCTCAATCCCTTGTAGATTTAAACTTGTTTTGTCTGCAGTTTTTAGGTTCACCTATAATTACTGCTTAGCTAAAGAATAAGCAAAGAGTTTTTGAGGGATATTTTCATATTTTTTTTAAGAATCTGATACACCTATGTCTATGCGCTTTAGTGTCCAGAAATGTTGTCTTCTTTTCTGTAGGAAAACAGCTGTAATTTGCTTTTAATATATTTTAATTTCAGTGTTACTAGTTTACAGGAAAAGATTGGTGCTCCCAGAGTTGAAAGATTTTGCTAACATTTTTCTAAAATAATGTATCCATTGGGCTGTTCAAATAAAAAGGACTGTTCCATTATAAATAATCCATTATCCATGTATTATTGAACATTAATCACTGTACTGTGACACCACTGTGTAATAAGAGAGAGAGGTGTAGGGGCTGTAAGTGTTACACTTGAACCCATGCACTGGTGACTGAGGGGGTCGAAAAGGGGCTAAAAAAATAAGTATTATAGTTAAATAGTTACATATTTATGGTATGGTTGACAAAAGAGATATGTCTATCAAGTTCAATGAAGGGTAAGAAAATGTTAAAACATTGTTTTCCTACACTATATCCACAGCCACTCCACCATGGGTGTAACTATAGCCATAACAGAAAAAAAAAACAAACAATTTATTACTCAAAACACAATATAAAATGGATATAGTTTATTAATAATTTAATAAATCAACACTCAGAAACACCCAAAATAAAATATAAAACACCCTTGCCCAGAGAATCAAATAGCATAATATGGTATATAGAATATTATAACTGTGCATGAGAATACATATAACTATGTATGTAAACGAATAAGCGTGTCCAGACTCATCAAAATAAATAATGGTACAATGTAATACAATAATGTAAACACAGTAATAAACAAGAAATTAACCCTGTGATGATACTGGCTGGGCAAGAGAGTGTGCAACCCAACACGTTTCGCTCTGTGCTGTCAAGGGGAGTAATCAATGTATGCAAAAAGCCTACCTTTTAAACCTTTACAACAACCAATCACACACACGCACGCACGCACGCACGCACGCACGCACATATAATAATAGACAAGAAGATACCCCACTGAGGACGTCAGATCATCATGGATGGGAAAAACTACCAATCACTCTTGGCTAGAAGGGACACACAAACAGATTTAAAAAAACAAAGCTCAAATGCAAAAAATATACAACCTACAGATTTGCAAACATCATTATCAATAAATGAGCATTAAAAAAATCCAATGTATGCAATACCATCATTAATAAATAATTAAATTGTGTGGTGAGGCCATGCTCGGTGACAATGCGCAGTGGAACGCATTGAACCCAAAGATGAGGTGTGGAAGGCATATGTGCTTCAACAGTGATACATAAGGGGAAAGGAAAAGCAGAAGTGCATGTGTGCGAGTGTATATCAAGTGTGTAAAAACATTGCAAAAAGAAGTGAAAATGTGATTAAGTTGTTAACAATAAAAACACAACTGTAAAAATCATTATATATACAAGAGAGATGAATGAACTATAATCCAGAATAATGATGATTGCAATAATGTGCATATGTAAAAATGTGTATAACTTATAAATAATCAATATGAAAAAGACCAAATATGATAATTGTGTAAATATAATATATATATGTGTGTCAGTAAATGTAATAAAAAGATATAAAAATACATGATTACAATGTGATAAAAAGATAATCATGGACCTGATTAATATAAACATAATAATAGCAATACATATATTATCATTTTTCATATACGTACAAAAAAAAAAAAACACACAACAAAAATACACGAAAAATAAAATCTTTATTTAAGAACATTACTGCAGGCAAACAGTGGGAAACCATCTCATGCTTGTTACGTAACCCAAATTCAAAGGTAAGGACTCGCAAATTGAGGCTCTCATTGAGGCCCCTCGGAGATAATGACTCTAGCTCCGTGATCCAGTAAGCATACAGTTTAAGTAATTTATTAGTCGGGATGCGATTATCATTACATATAAAACTTTTTCTAAACAACGCTGACCATGCGCAATTCGATATTTTTTTGTGTGTTTTTTTTTTTTTTTTGGTGTGTTTTATGTGTGTTTTTTAACCGATGTTAGAATGTAGGAGTAAACGCCCTCTTTCCCTATTTAAGGAGTGGCTGTTGTATATGGATATGCTCGTGTACTTGAGGAAAGGGGAGGAGTTTGCCCCAAAACGTTTGCACGTCCGAGTAGTCGGCTCTAGCTACATCATTGCGCCCATCTTGCTATGGGCCCTGGCGTCTCCCAGATACGATGCATGGACTTTTGCCTTGCACTTTTTGGAACGAACAGGGACGGTCGCAACCTTACGCTGAGTATATGCTATTACCATTCCGTCCATTTTATTGTCTTCTGATATATCACGGTTGAATGCCCTGAAAGTGGATGTTCAATTTTAAAAGTGCTTCATTAAGTGTTCAGAAATTTTACCTGGGTTCCGAATATCTCTTTATAAATACAGGAGTATAAGCCACAGAGTGGCACAAGACACAGTGGGTAGGTTACAGCAGCAGCACTGCAGCAGCATGAGTTCAGACTATGGCACAATCAATTCTGGAACGTGGGCAAAACAAAAAACAGGAGGTAAGCCACAGAGTGGCACATATGACACAGTGTGGAGGGTTACGGCAGCAGCCAGGAAGCAGCATGAGGTCAGTCGAGTGGCACAAGGAACAATCTGGAGGTGGCAAAAACAGGAAGTAGGCCACAGAGTCGGCTACAATGGACACAGTGTGTAGGTTTGGCAGCAGCCACTGCAGCAGCATAAGATCAGACAGTGGCACAATGATTATTCTTTAGGTGGCAAAAAACAGGTACGGGGCACAGAGTGGCACAAAGAAACGGTGTGGAGTGAACGAAGGAGGTCAATAGCATAGTTATGAAGGTCAGACAGTGGCACAATCGACTCAGTGTGGAGGTGCACGACAGTGCCACAGCAGCAGCATGAGGTCAGACAGTGGTCTAATGACTTTCTGGAGGTGGCAAAACAGGAGTAGGCACACAGAGTGGCACAATTGACAGAGTTGTGGATTAGCACGGGGCTAGCAGCCACAGCAGCAGATAAGGTCAGACGAGTAGGCACAAGAATGACATTTGCGATAGGTGGCAAAAACAGGAGTAGGGGCCACAGAGAAACACAATGACACAGTGTGGAGGGTCACGGCAGGAGAACAGTAGCAGCATGAGGTCAGACTGCGGCACATGGACAGAGTGTTGTTACGGTCACCGGCAGAGCAGCCATAAGCAGCAGCATGAGGTCAGACAGTGGCACAATGACAGAGTATGTTGTCTCGGCAGCAGGCCACAGCAGCAGCATGAGGTCCAGATAGTGGAACAATAACAGAGTGTTTGTAGGTCACGGCAGCAGTTCACAGCTCAGCATGAGGTCAGACAGTGGCATCAATTGACATCTGGAGGTTGACAAAAAACAAGGAGTAGGCGTATGGAGTTTCACGGGAGTGCACAATAACAGAGTTGTGGAGGTCACGGCAGGAGCACAGCAGCTAGCTTGAGGTTTAGACAGTGGCACAATGACCTTCTGGAGGTGGCAAAAAGCAGGAGTAGGCCACAGAGTGGCACCAGTGACAGAGTGTGGGTTACGGGCTAGCAGTAGCAGCAGCATGAGGTCGACAGTGGCCAATGACACAGTGTGGATGTACGCGCACCAGAATCAGCAGCAGCAGCAGGAGGTCCATAGAGTGGACACAAGGACTGGTGTGAAGCGTCACGGCTAATAGGCAATAGCAGGCAGCCATGAGGTCTAGACAGTGGCACAATGACCAGTGTGGAGTCACGCAGTAGATCCACAGCAGCAGCATGAGGTCAGAGAGTGGCACAATGACTTTCTTGGAGGGTGGCAAAAACAGGATGTAGGCAACCATAACAGTGAGCACAATGACAGGTGTGTAGGTCACGGCAAAGCTGCCACAGCAGCAAACATGAGGGTCCAGGACAGTGGTAAATGGACATTCTGGAGGTTGCAACAAATACAGGAGTAGGCCACGGTAGTGGCACCAATGACATAGTGTGAGAGGTCACGGCAGGAGCAACAGCAGCGCATAAGGTCAGGACAGTGGCCAATATGACAGCGTGTGGAGGGTCACGCAGCAAGCAAAGTAGCAGGTATGGGTCAGACAGTGGCACAATGACAGTGTTGTTGTAGTCATGACAGCAGCCACAGCAGCAGCATGTAGGTCAGATTTTGTCACCAATGACAGAGTGTGTAGGTCACGGCAGCAGCCATACAGCAGCAGCATGAGGTCAGGCCAGTGGCACAATAACATTCTTGTGATAGCAAAACCAGGAGTTAGCCTCAGGAGTGGCCAATGACAGAGTGTAAGGTCACGGCAGTTGCCACAGCAGCAGCATGAGGTTCTGACAGTGGCACCAATGACATTCTGGAGGTAGCAAAAAAACCAGGAGTAGGCACAGATAAGTGGCACAATGACAGAGAGTGGGAGGTGACGGCAGGAGCAAACAACAGCAGCAGAATGAGGTCAGAGAGTGGCACAATGACACAGTGTGGAGGTGGGTGGCAATACATCTTGGTAAAGTGGTTGTGTGCAGATGGACGAACTGTCAGCAGATGTGTGGCATCAGACGGTGGCCGGCATCAGAATTAGTGGCTGAGGCAGTAGTTTGATCCTGACTCATTTCTCAAAGTTTTTGGTAGGCGGTCATCGGCTGATGTAATCTGACGCCTAAGGCATTGGTTGTGTGGAGATACTGGCCGAAATCTCGCCTGGATTTATCCTGAACAAAGGTCAGTCGTCCACATTTCTCGTGGACAAGCGGGTTCTCTTGGGGATAAACAATGGCCCCGCCTGCACTGAAAACACCCGCTTGTTGCACACTATTGGCCGGGCAGGACAGCTTTTCCATTGCATACTCGTCAAGTTGCGTCCACACATCCAGTTTGGATGGCACTGGAGTCCAGCATATATTCTAACTGATGGGGTTGCAGAGTGCTGTCCAAGTAGGCCACCACCTGTTGGTCAGAGACTGTCCAGGTCCTGCTGCTGCTGCTGATGGCGACTGCCATCCTCATAGGCGGGTGAAGGACAGCTGCCTCACAAAAATCAGTGATCAGACTTAGGGTCTGCTGCTGATGGAGATGTACTGCTCCTACACCCCCCCCCCCCACCCACCTTCACCCAGCCGCAGCGGCAGTAGTATGTGAGCCCTGAAGAACCCCCCCAGTCAGACCTGACAGAGGAGGGACGATGCCGCCCATAGGCAGCGGCCAGCTGACTATGGCGGATTTCCCTATAGATTTGGTTTTGTCCTCCCTTCAGCAGCGTTTGGGAAAAAGAAAAAAGGCTTACTTTGGACCCAGGCAGCGAGGGTTCCAATAGGGTGCGAGAGCCAGAAAGTCATTTCCATCTGCCGGTATGGTGACTATTTCGCTGTCACTAGTTAGGCAAATCAGCATGCTGCGGGCAATCTGCACAAGTGACTCGAGGGGCTCTCTGCATCCATCTCCACTGTATACTGCCACGGTGCTTGCTGGTCATTCTGCCTTGTCTTCCTTCATCTCATCTCCCTACTCCAGCTGCTCCTACTCCTCCTCTCTTGTAAAAACACTGGGTAGAAAATTTACTCTTTTCACCAGACAATGATTCTGCTCCAATGCCTCATCCTCCTCCTCACTCCTCTACAGTTTCTAACCCGTGGCAGCATTGGTTCCAGACCTAACACTGATTGCTACCCTGCTGAATCAGGCCACAAACCCACTTGCTGGCTGTGAACGCCTGCCCTTGAGACGCACAAAGCTGACGCCCTTTCTCCTGCCGGATGATGAAGCCCCTGCTCACTCAACGGCTCCCTAGTTAGGTCGGCTACATCATCAATCAATTTGTGTTTCATACGTGACTACTGTCCTCATGCACGGTTTGGAATGCAGATGGTTGACCCTCAGAAACATTGATACCTCCCATGCCACTCTCCACATCTATTACTTTGCCGCCTACTGCAAGAAGTTGGGACATTGGCCCATTTCTTCGCTGCCAAGTAGCCTGTCGATGCCCTCCTACAAATTGTTCACCTCGTCATACAGTGGCTTGCGACAAGCCCAGGACCACATAGTAGATCTCTGGGTTGTGGAATCGGATGGGACATGAGGCGGAGAGTTGAGGACAGAGTGAGGGCCGCGACCCGCTACTGGCCATGCAAAACTAAGGGTTGTGTCTGACGCCCCACAGAACTCGTGGCAAGGGGTTTCAGATGTCATTTCTGGGAGGAGGGAAGTGGATGACCTAAGTCAACAATCAGAATCAATGGGTTGATTATAGTGTTTAAGCGATTATTATCGACAAATTTTGAATCGGCACGTATTTACGTTGATCGGATTTTTTAAATCACGCGATAATTTAGGTTAAAATCTGTGCATAATCTATTAATGCCGCGGCATTTTCGGCGCTGCCTGTCATTTTGGCGGCCAGCAAATCAGCTTACAGAATAGAGCGAGGTAGTGAGTGTGTGTGCGACATCATGACTGGGATGTGTAATGGTTGCGATTGGCCTGGAAAAATAACAATGACTCGTTTTACATAGGATACAGCACTTCATGTTCATTTCAGTGTGTTGTCAGTATCTCAAAGGCAGTAGGACGTGTTGGGTGCGCTCTGCCTTGTGCAAACAGCTACAGTGAAAAATTATTCTATTATGTTAACAGAGACAGCTCTACTTTTGGCTTGATCCTTAGAACTTTGGTAGAATCAGGATTTTGCTGATTTTAGGTAGTTAGGCTGAGTATTTTAAAGGAGCACTACCGCTGTAAAGTCACGGGTGGAATGGGCGGGGGCCCGCGGGCGAAACACAGACAAGCTCTTTAAAGAATAATGGATATTGTGCACAGACTTAGTGTAGACATTGCATTCAATTGCTTTATAATTTAACAGTTTTCTGTTGAAAACTATTTACTTCGGATATTGGGCAGCCTGAAGTTATATTCGATACAGATCTTTTCTAGTAAGCTGAAGGTCTATTTGTTGATGCAAAAACTCAACATTTTATTTTCAGTATACGTTTAAGATAGGTGTTTTTTTCAACTTTTGCCCAGTCCAGCTTTGTGATAGAGGTAACCTTGCAGTTAAATTTGAATCCAAGCTATTTCGTAGTCACCCCCCCCCCCAGTGTATTGAATAGGTGCAAGAATACCTTTTATTTTCGTTATAACTTTCAGATAGGTGTTTTTTCACTTTAGCCCAGTCCAGCATTGTTGATATAGGTACCTTGCTAGTTGAATTAGAATCCAGCCAATTTTTGTAGTCACCAAAGGTGTTGTTGATAGGTGCCA
This sequence comes from Phyllomedusa bahiana, assembly GCA_025379985.1. Lineage (NCBI taxonomy): Eukaryota > Metazoa > Chordata > Amphibia > Anura > Hylidae > Phyllomedusa > Phyllomedusa bahiana. The sequence continues at coordinate 11,516 of JAODAL010061926.1, read as the reverse complement.
AAAATACCTTTTATTATCCGTATACATTTCAGATACATGTTTTTTTCACTTTTGCCCAGTCCAGGTTTGTTGATAGAGGTACCTTGCAGTTAAATTTGAATCCAGCAATTTTTTAGTCACCACAGGTGAATTGATAGGTGCCAAAAATACCTTTTATTATCCGTATACATTTCAGATACGTGTTTTTTTCACTTTTGCCCAGCCCAGCTTTGTTGATAGAGGTAAATTGCAGTTAAATTTGAATCCAGCAAATTTTTTAGTCACAACAGGTGTATTGATAGGTGCCAAAAATACCTTTAAATTTTCCGTATACTTTTCAGATACGTGTTTTTTTCACTTTTGCCCAGCCCAGCTTTGTTCATAGAGGTACCTTGCAGGTAAATTTGAATCCAGCAATTTTGTAGTCACCACAGGTGAATTGATAGGTAGCAAAAATACCTTTTATCATCCGTATACATTTCATATACGTGTTTTTTTCACTTTTGCCCAGTCCAGCTTTGGTTTATAGAGTACCCTTTCAGTTAAATTTGAAACCCGCAATTTTGTAGTCACCACAGGTGTCTTGATAGGTGCCAAAATACCTTTTATTATCCGTATACATTTCAGATACGTGTTTTTTTTTACTTTTGCCCAGTCCAGTTTTGTTGATAACGGTACCTTGCAGTTAAATTTGGATCCAGCAATTTTGTAGTCACCACAGGTGTATTGATAGGTGCCAAAAATACCTTTTATTATCTTTTACATTTCAGATACGTGTTTGTTTCACTTTCGCGCAGGACAGTTTTGTTGATAGAGCCACCTTGCAGTTAAATTTGAATCCAGCAAATTTGTAGTCACCAAAGGTGAATTGATAGTTGTCAAAAATACCTTTTAATATCCGTAACCATTTCAGAACGTGTTTTTATATCAGCTTTTGCCCAGTCCAGCTTTGTTGATAGAGCCACCAATGGCAGTAAATTTGGAATCCACAAATTTTAAATAGACACCATAGGTGTATTAGATAGGTCCAAAAATACCGTTTATTATCCGTATACACATTTCAGATACGTGTTTTTTTTTTTCAAATTGGACGTCAGGCCCAGCTTTGTAGATAGAGCCACCTTGGCAGTTAAATAATTTGAATCCAGCAATTTTTAAGTCCACCACAGGTGTAATTGATAGGCTGCCAAAAATACCTTTTATTATCTGTATACATTACAGATACGTGTTGTTTCACTTTGGTGCACTACAGCTTTTGTTCATAGGCACCTTGCACATAAATGTGAATATCAAGCAAATTTGTGTGCACCACAGGTTGAATTGAAAAGGTGCCAAAATACCTTTTATTATCCGAATACATTTCAAGATACGTGTTTTTTCACTTGGTGCACTACAGCTTTGTTCATTGAGGCACCTTGCACTTAAATGTGAATACCGCAAAGTTGTAGTCACCACAGGTGAAATTGAAAGGTGCCAAAAATACCTTTTATATCCTATAAACTTTCAATACTGTTTTTTATCACTTTGGGCGCACTACAGCTTTGTTTCATTGAGGCACCTTGCACTTAAATGTGAATACAGAACAATTATTGTAGTCACCATAGGTGAACTGAAAGGAGCCAAAAATACCTTTTAATATCCTCATTACATATCAGACAGTGATTTTTTTCACTTATTGGTCAGTAAAAAGCTTATTGATGATAGATCTACTTTGCAGTTAAATATGAATCCAGCAACTTTGTATTCACCACAGGTGTACTGAAATAGGTGGCCAAAAATACCTTTTAATATCCATATACATTACAGACAGGTGTTTATTGATATTCACTTTTGTTCAGTCAAGCTTTGGTTTGATAGATCACTTTGCGTTAAATTTGAATATCCAGTAACTTTGTAGTCACCACAGGTGTACTGAGAGTTGCCAAAATACCTTTTTAATATCCGTATACATTTCAGACAAGGTGTTTTTTTTCACTTTTGGTCGTCAAGCTTGTTGATAGATCACTTTGCAGTTAATTTGAATCCGCAATTTTGTTTTGATTAGAGGATTTGAGAATAGCTGTGAAATGCCGTCTTTTAATAGAGAACTTTCCAAAACTCTTCCATACCTTCCTCAAATTATTTATAGTCTGAACATGGAGCGAAATTACCAGGTGGTAAGCGAACAAAGGGGGGGGGGGGGGTAGGACATGGAGGTAGAGGTACGAGAGAAGGAGCTCCTTTCAGTGCTGGCGCCAGCACGGCATGCCAGCGGATCGTCAGTTGCAAGGACCCGTCAGCCTGTCACAGCAGGGCCCAGTGCATCTCAGTAAACGCACATGCGTCGCCAATCTGTCCTTCAGTGGTTAATGCAACTTGCATACCACAGTCTTACCTCCTCGACCTCCCCGTCACGGCCCACAAATGTCATCATCAGCATCACAGCATCCGTCCACATGAAGCAGCCCAAATGTCAACTCGTGAACCACACCACTGGGGATAAGTCCATTTTCTGAAGACCTCTTTGATGACAAAAATTGGTTGGTGTCAGAAGGCCGTTAAAAGATCAAGAGGCCAAAGAGATGATTTTCCTCTGGCCTGACGGCCCAGTTTTATATAGGCCGTCAGAGGAGAGTAAGGAAGCCGGTCAATCGCAAAATCCCGCGGGTCGGCCAACCCTTGCAGCCCTCTTGCTTGTAGCCCGCTGCTCCTGGAGCAGAATGTCAGGACGACCAATCCACCTCTGTGTTTGTGATGATGATGACACATTGCGGATCCAACTGGACCTTTTTCAGCCCGAATTTGCTTGCGAGCGCTTCATCACTGGACGAGGAAGGAAACGATGGGGTAGTGGCAGTCCGGGTCCCCCCGCCCTCAAAAAGGGAAGGGCGTCGCAGAAGTCCGCTGACTTTTGATTCCGCCAGCCACGGTCAGAGGAAACCCCCGCTACCTCCATATTCGCCGTCAAAAAGGTCCAGGAACCCCTCAAGCCTGGGCCTTCTTTGAGCAACGCCTCTGATTCACCCAGCTATGTCATATGCCGCCTTTGCCGTAAACGCATAAGTAGAGGCAAGAACCTTAGGAGTGGTTTAACCACCACCCAACATATCTTAGTCATAACATGCACGAATGCATAGTTTGAAATGGAGGCAACACCTTGGCCAAAAAAAGCCAGACCGACGCCGGACTCCAACCACAGTCACACCCACTGTCCTCCGCCTCCTCCTCCTCCGCCACCACCAGCATTCCTCACTGCCCATGTCTCTCATAGTCATGATCAGGGATCAGCCTCCCGCTTCACCTCCACCGTCGTTCCGAGTACCACCAGCAGCACCCAGAGACCCATCCTAACCCCTTCACCTCCCGCCAGTATGATGACCTGAACACCGTAAGTGCCAATCATAGCAAGCCAGCCTTCCTGTCTTCCAGGTTTGGAGAATAAAGCAGAAAAACACTATAACCCAAACCATCCCAAAGCCAAGAGCCTGAATGGTCGGCATTGCCAGGCTTTTGGCCTTGGGACCGTTTTGCCTTATCCGTCTGGTGGACACAGATGGGATTCCGCCACGTCATGGCCCTTGCCTTCCCCCAATACCAGTTGCCGCGCAGGCAATTTCTTTGCCAGAACAGCCGTCTCTCCTCTTGCCCTGCCAGCCACGTGTCATCTAAAATTTCAAGCTCATTGTCTGCATCAGTGGCCGAAAAGTCCATCTGAACCACCGACACATAGGGACTATAAGCACGGCTAAGGCCGCTATAATCTCTGTGACAGCTCACTGGGTTGAGCTGGGTGGATGTCTCTGGGGTGACGTGTGGCTCTCAGAGCTTGGCTCACGCTCTCAAAAAACCGGCAGGGATGTGCATGGCCACTTTCCCCAGGTCCAACTGGTGGCATCACGTGCCCAGAGAACCAGTGCCGTTTGAAATAATCTGTCTTGGAGACCGTCCACACCACATCAGGAGCTGTGGACGGCTCTCCGCAACGAGACCGAGCGCTGGCTGGGTGACAAGAACCTTGTGCCAGGCAAGGTGGTGGTGCCGATAACGGTGGCGAAATCCTGCGGGCCCGCCCTTAAGACGTAGGTGGAGCACATCCCTTCCTGGCACATGTCATGAACCTTTGTCGTCCAGAAATTTCTAAAGACTACCACGGGACTGGAATTGCCTGCGAGGAAGGCTTCGAAGTCTAAGTTCGCAATTCCGCCGTTCGCACCCTGCTTCGTCCCGCAGGGTGCGGAATTCCACCCTCCACATGCTCCAGCGATTGTGGCAGCAGCGCAATGCCATTACGCAGTTCGAAGTGACACATGGCCTGACAGGCAGCGGTGCAAGACCTCGGGGTGTTGAGCCACCGAGGAGTGGAGGCGGTGAAAGAGCTCTGCACCATCCATGTCCAGTTTTGAAGAAGCCACCCAAATGGGTCAGTGCGGACGATTCCCTGTCCAGCAATGAGCAATTGTAGGGTGATCTTAGTTCTGGAACGATAGTTGGACACTCTGAAACAACAGGTCCCGCCAGCCGACGGAGGAGGAACGGACACAGATGGCGGACACTGAGCCTTTCTCTCCTTCCGAATCCACAAGGCCCGACAGTTTCTCAATTTTATATCGGTCTTCATTAGGCATGATCGGGTCCAAGGGCCTATTGCAAGGCACGCATCAGCTCTCAGGGTGCATCATCTCAGGCAAGTCCAGGGCTGTGTTGAAGCTGTGCCGGAGGAAGCGGAGGAGGAGGCAGGAGGAGGTATTCCTAGACACCGACTTTAAACCGAGATGTCCCTGCCTTGGAAAGAGGTTGGCACGAATTTGAGACGGAGGAGGAAGATGAGGAAGATCAAGTATTTGCTAGTGCCCTCGCACCCAGAGGACTTGGGAAATCAAGGCTCCATCTCTCACATGAGTGCCTTCGGAGCTCTTTCCCCGTCCAACATGATCCTCGGCATTAAGGCCTCAAAATTAACAACATTACTTGGTGGCCACCCTACTGTATCTCCGGTACAAAACAAACTCAGCAACTTTCCTCCCACCCACCCAAATCAGAGTAAAAAGCCGGTAAATGGAGGACCTTGCTGATTGATCAACTGGAGACATCTTTGCATCTGCTTCACGTCTTCTAATGTCACAGTGGAACAACATCAGCGACGTGACAGCAGTAGAGTGCCAAGTAGGGCGTAGCGGCCAGCAGCAGCCAGCAGGCAAGGTGGCAGAAGAATAATGGGGTGACCTCTGGCAATCTTTCTTTCCCCCTCACGCAACGCCTGCAATGCAGGGAACACATCCAACACACAGAGACCGAGCTTAAGATCATGGTGCACGACTACCTCTGCGTCTCAACACCAATGTTTTTGATGTGTTCCGGAACCATAGACATCGGGATCCAAAATGGACGAATGGCCCAGCGTCGCTCGCCACGCCATAGAGGTGTTTTGTCCTGCCAGCCTCCAGCTCATATCCCTGAGAAGCACCTTCAGCACAGCTGGGGAGTCATTACAAACGCATCCGGCTTTCCACAGATAATGTGGAATCGGTTGAACTTTCTTCAAAATGGAAATAAGGCATGGAACTCTGATGATGTTGTGGCCCCAATTGCCGGAGGTCCACCGATTATAGTGCCCGGTTCTACTCACATTCCCATCAAACAGAACTAGTCCACTGAAAACTCTTTTTTAAAAAGATCATTCTTACTGCAATTTTACTCTCAATTCCCAACAGTTCATATTGCTGGTTTTGCTGTGAGGAGACTGTAAAAGACAGCAAGGTTTCATGACAACGCCGTATTCCATTTACTCCCTTTATCTTTAGAAGTTTTCGCATTGTCATAGGTTTTTGAGGTCATGTTTGCTGTGAGATACAGCTTATCTTATGGTCCCTTTGGAACAGAAATGTGGCTTCTAAGTGGCAAATTTCTCCATCACAATTTTAATAGTGGCTGAGAAGTCATATTTATAATTATTTGGTGACATGTTGCTGTGAGATACAGCAGTAATCATGGGTCCTTTGGAACAGAAATGAGGCTTTTAAGATGGCATTTTCTCCCTCACACATTTTTAATGTGGCTGAGAAGTCATATTTATTAGACACTTTTTTGGGGTCATGAGTTCTTGTGAGATCCAACAATAATCATGTCCTTTGGAACAGAAATTGTGGCTTCCTAAGTGCATTTCTGTCTCACAATTTTTATACACTGCTGAGAGTCATTTTTATAATTTTATGGGGTTCCCATGCTGCTTTTGGGAAATTTCAGCAACACTAAGGGTCCTATTCTAAAAAATGTTGTTTCATACAGACAGTTGTTCTTTCACAATTGTCAAAAGTGAGCTCAAGGGTCATGTTTTTGAATTTTTGGGGGCATTTTTTGCTGTGACATCCAGCTATACTAACAGGTCCTATTATCAACAAATTTGTTTCTTCAAACAGACCTTTGTTTCTTCACAATTGGCCAAAAGAGGCTCAAGGGACATGCAATTTTTGAATTTTTTGGGGGCAAAATTGCCTGTGACATGCAGCTATCCTACTACAGGTCCATATTAAAAAATATGTTGTTTCTAACAGACATTAGTTCTTCTCAATTGTCAAAAGTGCTCAAGTGATGGTCTGTCAGAAAACAGGAATAGGTCGGACACTGTTAAGGACACATATATGCAAAATAGACTTGTTTTTTGCAAGATCTTTAACATAGCTCAGCCAATCCTTTATAGAGACAACCCATTTACTACAATTAAAAAAGAGTATACAAAGACCATGGTGGGATTCCATTATATTTTTAAAAAATGTGTTTTCTAGAGTTAAACTACTAAAAAACTTGCATGTACAAAATAGCATGGTAAAAAAATTCCTCTGAATTGTACAACGGAGGTACCGGAAGACTTGAACCAGATTAGGTTATTCAAGGACATGGAGGCTTAAAAATTTTCTGGGGCTGAGTCACATAAGGGGGGGGGGGAGTTTTTCCCGCATCAATAGATCTCCGGGTAAACTTCCCTAATCACTGAAGAATTGATTAAGGAGGAAAAAATGCGAAAAACCCTTGAAAATGATGTGACTGAATCACTCCATAAGGCCAGGAGATCAAATGTCTTCTCAGCAAAGAAGTGTATTGGGGATGATGGGACCATTTTATTACTTATTAGGGTATGGCGGACGAATTTAAACACAAATACACACGTGTAAAAAAACAATCCCTTTAACAACTGCAGGGGATGGGTGAAAGTTTAAGTTATCACACATGAAAAAAAAGCAAACTGTAATAATGTAAAACTATAAATAAAACCTTAACCCTAAATAAAATTCTTAACACAAATGTCAGATTACCAGAAAAAATAAATAAAATGACAGTCACTGTACAAAATAAGCAGAGATTTCCACTTGAGATCTGTGGATCAAACAGGTTTAAGAAGTCATCTGTGGCCCAGGACAGGTATGATTAGATGTCACTGATTAGGTATTATAGAGGCCCAGATGTCCTATCTCTACTCTCCGGATTCCCTTACTGTCTGACCCCTCCATATCCTCCTATCTTCTCATCACGCTCCTAAAAACTACAATGTGAGAAAACAGAACTCAACAATCTTTCTCCATCCACCAGCCAACTCTACCCCTGCCCCTGATCTCATCAATTACAGTCAACGGCTCTACCACTTCAACCGGTCCCACAAGTCCGCTGTCATGGGTAATTCCTAGACTCTGTCCTGCTATTATCTTTCAAACCAACATCCAACCCTCAACCTCTGCCTGCCGCCTCCCCCACCGAAAAACAACTCTCCATCCGCTCATTCCACTGCTATGACACTACAAAAATGCTGTCCATGCCCTTGTCATCTCCCGCCTAGACTACTGGCAAACAACCTTCTCAGGATGGCCTCCCGCTAGCACCCTCCGCACCCTCCAATCCAACCTTAAACTCTGCTGCCCGTCTTAATCCACCTCACCTCCTCGCTACTCCTCCTGCCTCTCCCATCCCCCTCTGCCAATTCCCGTTCACTGGCTTCCCATGCCCAGCAATCCAATTTCAAGCTACTAACCATGACCTACAAGGCCTCCATACCTCTCCCCTCCATACATCCGCCCTAATTTCCAAAATCTCCCCCCACTCACATCTCCGCTCCCCCCCCCTCACAGGAACCTTCTCCTCTGCTCTCCCCTTATATCAGCTCCTCTCACAACCGTCTCCAAGACTTCCACCCGTGCTTCACCACACTCTAGGAACTCACTGCCCAACACATCAGAGTCTCCTTCCACTTTCACCACTTCAAAAGGCAACCTGAAAACCCATTCCTTCAGGCTTGCCTATAACCTATCACTAAAACATTGTCACTTACTTCCTCCACCAGACATGTCCTGCCCCCTCAACACCTGTCTCTTTCCCCCTCCTTGTAGAAATGTAAGCCCTTGCGGGTAGGGTCCTCTCTCCCTCTGGTCCGAGCCAATGTCCATTATCCCTTATCACTGTACTCGTTTGACTTATGAATAGTTGTAACCCCCTCGAATGTACAGCGCCCTGGAATCAATGGCGCTTTAAAATAAATAATAATAATAATAATAATAATAATAATAATAATAATAATTAGAGATGGGCGAATTTCTCAAAAATTCGGTTCGGTCACTTCGCCGAATTTTCCGACAAAATTCGATTCGGCCGAATACTTCGGCAAACGAATCACACGTTAAAAAACACTATTTCCAGCTGCCCAGAGCCTGCAGGGTCGCTGTATAGAAACGTTGGTGCCATCTTAAATATGCCGAGTGAGCTGGTTTGGTCTTCATACAAGTTGTGTTTTAGTATGACAACGCACATGACATGGCCGCCGCTCTTAGAAACGCGTTCACTTATAAAAAAAGCCTGGGCACTTATGGGGTCAAAACTGAACCAAGAAAACCTGAAGCAGGAACGTAGCCTGATAAAGAGTCCATGGGCAGCAAAAGCGGAAAACACAAACTGAGAGCTCAGGTGGCAACATTAGTGACAGAGTGTGGAGGTGACGGCGGCAGCCACACAGCATGAGGTCAGACAGTGGCACAATGACATTCTGGAAGTTGCAAAACAGTTATACCAGGCCCGCAGAGTGGCACATGAAACCAGTGTAGGAGGTCACGGTGGCAGCAGCATGATGACAGGCAGTTGCACAAATGACAAATCTGGAGCTTGCAAAAAAAGGAGTAGCCAAAGAGTGGTACAATGACACAGTGATGAGGGCACGGCAGGAGCAACAGCCAGCAGCATAAGGTCAGACAGTGGCACCATGAACACGTGTGGAGGAGGGCACGGCCGCAGCCACACAGCAGCATGAGGTCAGACACAGTGGCACAATGACAAATTCTGGAGGTGGCAAAAACAGGAGGTAGGCACAGTGTGGAGGCACGGCAGCAGCCACGCGCAGCATCGGTCAGACAGTGGCACCGATGGACACCGGTTGTAGGGCACGACCGAGTCACGAGCCAGCAGCAGCATGAGATAAGAGAGTGGCACCAAGACATTCTGCCAGGTGGCAAAATAGTATTAGGCACAGGAGAGCGGCCACAATGACTGAGAGGGAGGTCACGGCGCAGCGCATGAGGTCAGGCAGTATTGGCACAAATGACAGAGAGTGGAGTGATGTACAAGGAAGCAACAGCATGGAGGTCAGAGAGGGGCACAAGGGACATTCTGGGGGTGGCAAAAAAAATACCAGGCCGCGGTGGAAAAAGACACAGGGGTGGATGTCCCCCCGGCAACAGAAAAACAGCAGCACCCAGCTTGAAGACATAGAGGGGCCAATGACAGAGGGGTTGAGGTGGGTGGAAATACCAGTCCTGGTAAAGACGGTGGTAGGCAGAGGAGAAAACTATCAGCGGATGTGGGGAATCAGGCGGGGGGGCGGCATAGAATAGTTGGCCCTAAAAGGCGGGTTAGTTTAAAACCCAGATACCCCCAAAAGGGGCTTTTGGTGTGGGGAAAATCCGGGCGTTCCACCCCCTGATTCATCTTAAAAAAGGTCGGGTCGTTCAAACTTTTCCCCGTGGACAAGGGGTTCCCCTTTTGGGGGGGAAAGGGAGGGCCCCCGCCCCCACTAAAAACCCCCGCCTGTTTCCCAACAAAAATTTGGCCGGGCGGGGAAGCTTTTTCCATGCCAACTCGGCCCCAAGTTGCGGCCACACATCCGGGTTTGGGAAATGCCCGTAGTCCAGCGGATTTTTTAACCGGGGTGGCAGGGGGTGCTGTCAAAGAGGCCACAACCTTTTGGTTTCCAGGGAATCCCTCATTTATGCGGGTTGCGGGTGCGGGTTGGACTCCCCCTTCCCACTAGGCGGGTGAAGGAAGCTGTAAATTTAGTGACCCCAGCTTAGGTTACTGTAAATGGAGCTGGTCTGCCCCTACCCCCCCACCTTCCCCCCAGCACCCGGCGGCATTTGTGTAGTGAGCGCTGGGGAAAACCCCCCGGTCGGGAACCTGTCAGGGAGGGAAAAAATGCCCCATAGGCAGGGCCCCAACTGATTACGGGGATTTCCCTATAGTTTTTGAGTTTTGGTCTTCCCTTCAATAGCGGGGAAAAAAGGCCCCCATTTTGGGGCCCCGGGAGCGGGGGGCCCCCAAATTGGGTGGGGGGAAAAAGGGTCACCCCTTCCCGGAGGGTGACATTGGGCCCTTTCATGCCAGGCAAATAATTGAATTGCTGGGGGGACATTCCCACAAAGTGACCCCGAGGGGCCCCCTCCCTCCTTTCCACTGAAACTGCCACGGTGTTGGGAGTCATTGCCTCGTCTTCCTAAATCCCCTTCCCCTCCTCCTGCTCTGCCTCCTTTTTGGGTACCTGGGTAGAAAATACTCTTTTCCCCAGACAATGCTTCTGCCCCAAAATTTTCCTCTCCCCCTTTTCCCCCTTTTTCGCCCACCGGATTCATGGGGCCCCCACGAGATGAGTCGCCAAATCCCCAGCCCCCTGCCCAAGTTTTTTCAGATTTTTTCCAGGGCATGAACAGGGGAAGGGCGTTTTTTCATCCCTATCTGGGACTGACAAATAAGTGGCCTCCTCAATTTCCCTTTCAACAAAAGGGCAGGTGTCACGCATGAGCTGCCACTGGCGGGACATCAAAGTTAAAAGGGGATTACTTCTGCTCCCGGGATCATAAAAAAAATCGTTAAGGGCCTTTTCTGTTCATACGTGGGTCCAACATGTGCAGGCGGGAAATTTCCCAAGGGGGGGAAAAACATCGCATATCAGAGGGGGGTTTGGGGGGGGCCGTTTTGCCCCCTGCAACTCGAGGAGGGGGGTTCCGGGTTTGTGGAATGGAAAAAAGTGCAATGCACATTTTCCCTGGCCATTTTCGGAATTTCTGAAGATGGGTGGAAACTTCGGGGAACTTTTTAAAACCAGATTGAAACCCGGCGCCAAGAAAGGGGCATGGCCCCATCCCTCCTGGGTTGCACGCGGAAACTTTTTCTCCCCCATTGTCCTTTCCCCAGGGTTTCCGATTTGCGGGTTGGCGCGGAAAAAGCCCACATCGTTTTTTCTTGCGGCATGACGCGGAGCAGTTCCCCTGTGTGATTTTGTTGGGCGAGGCAAAGGCTAGGTGTAAAAACTG
>JAODAL010061925.1:0-20039 GCA_025379985.1 Phyllomedusa bahiana | reverse complement strand
GCCAGGGCTGACTATCTGATGGTAAGCCATTTGTGGGGAAAATTTGGGCCCGATCCACACTGTTTTTATCTTGACAAAGGTGAGTCTCTCCACATTTCGGGTGGCAATCAAGTTTCCTTGGGAAACTAGGGCCCCCGCTGCACTGAACACCTGCTTGAAGCCACATTCTGGCGGGCAGGCAGTTTCTCCAGTGCAACTTGGCAATTGCGGCCACATATCAAGTTTGGCTCCCAAATGTCCAGCGGATTTCTACCGGGGGGGAGAGTTTGTCCAGTAGGCCCCCACTGCGGTTCAGGGTTGCTTGGGCCCTGCTGTGTGTTGGGGGTATCTCCCACTAGGGGGTGAAGAACTGCTCATCAACACTCCGACTTCGGTGCTGCTATGGACTGCTACTTTTTCCACCCCCCCCCCCACCCCCCCATAGAACCGAGCAGTGGTACGGAGCGATAAACAACCCCCGGTCAAACCCCTGCCGAAAGGACGATATTTAAACATAGACATGGCATACTAATGGATTTCCCTCTACATACGCAAAGTTTTCCCCCTCTAGGCAGCGGGAAAAAAAGGCACCTAGAGGGGGGAGAGCCAAATCATCCATCACCGGAGGGTAATATTGGGCTGCACTAGCAGGAAATCAGTGCTGCGGGCCATCTGCACAAGTGACTGAAAACTCTCTGCCTTCATCTCCACGATACTCCCATGGGTTTGGGTTCTCCCGTCTTCTCATCTTTCCTGTTTGGTTTCCAATGCCCTCCCCCTCCTCCAGTTCAGCCCCAGATCAAAATGGTGGAGTAGTAAAAGTCCCCAGCCCCTGAACAACAGATTTTGTAGCATTGTTCCGGACTAAGCAGGGGAATACGTTATTCATCCTTGTCCGGGGCGACTGACAAAATTTTGTGGCCTCCTAAAAGGGCCCTAACAAACAGGGGTGTCACGCTACCTGCACTGGGTGACTTTAAAATTACACGGGTAGTCTCCTGTCTGCTTGGTTTCTTTTAAAAAAATCTTTAAAGGGGCCTTTCTCTTTTTAAACAGTGGGCCCCAACTTTTTGGAGGCGGGAAATTTTAAAACCCGGGTGGAAAAAAATCAAATTCACCCTATTTTGGGGGGGGCTGTTATGCCGTTTGCAACTAAAGGGGGGTTTTGCTCGGCTTTTTTGGGGAAAGGGAAAGAAGTGCATGCACATTTTCCCTGGCCATTTTTAGAATGTTTTGCAGATGGGTGGGAGACTTCGGGAAAACCTTTTGGGACAACCAGATTTGAACAAAATCGCCATGCAGGGTGCAGGGTCATCCCCCCCCGGGGTGCAGTGTGGCACCCATTTTTCTTTTAAAATGGTCTTTTCACCAGGTTCTGATTTCTTTTGGGGGTGGGGGAAAAGCCCACATTGATTTCTTTTTGGCATGACGCGGAGCATTTTCCTCCCGGGTATGACTTTGTTCGCTCAGGCAAACCGGGTGAAAACTGCGTGCCCCCGCTTTTTACCCAAACCCAAAATGGGAAATGATGGAGGGGGTTATTTTAGACTTGTGGAGGCTAGGTGGGGGTGGAGGGGGAGGGGGACTTTGGGCGCAGAAAAAGCAGTTTGACACGGGGAAAGGGGAAAAGCGGCATTTTCCTATCCAAGTTGCTGGTGTGGCTGGGGAAGGGAAGCACTTTCCACCCCAGGGGGCCCCAAAAAGGGAAACTTTGTACTATCCCTGACCGTAGTTACAACTCCCCCATTTTCCCAAGCTCCCAAAGAAAACCTTGGAAGACCCCCCGATGGGCCAAGGAGGGGAAACCCCTTTTGGTTCAACATATTTGTAAAAGGGCGGGGTACGGGCCCTTTTTTCGAAAAAAAAAATTAGGTTAGACTCTCCACCTGGGCTCGGCACAACCCAATTAAAGCTCCTTTTAAATTTGTGCAAGTCCCACACTTGGAAAAGGGAGGTACTTTAGTACCAGCAAATTAAAACCGGAAACCGGTCAGCTTCTGCCCCTTGGGATGGTTGGATGCATACTGCGTCTCTGGCAACCCCCGGGTGAACGATGCTGGTGTGAGGGGTGGGAGCAAGCCGGATGGTAGATAGGAAAGAAAAACATTCCCTTTCGGAGAGTGTGGACCCTTTTCTACTAAATGACATGCGTCCCCATGGCTGCTGTGCTGGGCGGAAAGGGACCACCACATCTGAAACCCCTTTCTCCAGGCCACTGGAGGGTGACCTGCAGTGTTGACGCAGGGGGGTGCAAACGTTAGCTCCCTTGCACGTTTCATTTTTGCCCACAGTTCTACATATCCATGTTCGGCCCCTCAGGTCTTAGCAAAAAATGCCACCCGGAAAGTAATGTTTTTTATCCCCAAACCCCCATACTACCCCGCCACTTCCTCATCCCCCTGTGCCGCTACTTTCTTGGACCTGCAACAATTTTTGCAACCCTGGCCGGGCTCCCCCCGTTCCCCCCCTACGACTAAGGGCCCCCTGCGCAAATTTTTCACCCTCTTTTCCCCCCGATGAGATAAAGCCCTTCTTCATCGGCTCCCAAGTGCGATCGGCACAACATCGGGTTTTGTTTCCCCTCACATATTCTCCTCAACGTCTCATATGGACCTGAGCTTGCAACATAATCCCCTGCCCCTTCCCATCACTACTTTCCCGTCTACTTTAAGAAGCAGCGGTGTCTGGCCCCCCCTCTACGCTGCCCAATAGCTGTGCTGTCATCAAAGAGTTCCTCCTCGCTGTATAGTGGCACTGAGCCCAGACCACATAGTCGATCTCTGGCTGAGGGAACCAAACGGGACAGAGGCGGGTTGAGAACAGGTGAGGGCCGCTGACCTGTTCCCGGGTCATTCCAACTAAGGGTTGTGTCTGACATTCCCACCGACTCTTGGCTGGGGTTGTCAGATGTCATCTGGGAGGAAGTGGATGACCTAGTCAACCAATCAAGAACCCCTGGGTTGCTGGTTAACACACGGCCGCTAGATGACACCAGCAGTTCTGGCCTCACCCCCTGCTGTGACGTCCCCTTACTGTGCTGTGACCTATGCCTTGTCCAGGAACGTTTGTGCCACTGCCACTCACATGTGAAGGGCCTGCCACCTCTCTGTCTGACATACTGTTTGATCAAAAAATTAAAGAGAGCCTTGGGTATGAAGTACCCTACAGAAAAACCAGATGTAATTTAGGGGTATATTTAGTCCAAATTAACTCACAATCAAAAGGTCAAATTAAGCCTTGGTTATGAAATACCATACAGAACAACCAGATGTAATTTAGGCGTATATAGGACCAAAAAATACAGACACCTTGTATATTAGTCCAAATTACCCCGGAATCAAGAGGTTAAATTAAGCCTTGTGTATGAACTACACTACAGAAAAAAACAAATGTAATTTAGGTGTGTATAGGACCAAAAAATAGAGACACCCTGTAATTTAGTCCAAATTACCCCACAATCAAGAGGTTAAATGAAGCCTTGGGTATGAAATGCCGTACAGAACAACCTGATGTAATTTAGGCCTATATAGGACCAAAAAATACAGACCCTGTATTTTAGTCCAAATTACCCCACAATCAAGAAGGTAAATTAAGCCTTAAGTATGAAATACCATATAGAACAACCAGTTGTAAATTAGGCGTATATAAGACCAAAAAATACAGACACTCTGTATTTTAGTCCAAATTAACCAACAATCAAGAGGTTATATTAAGCCTTGGGTATGAAATACGCTATAGAAAAAACAGATGTAATTTAGGCATATATAGGACCAAAAAATAGAAACACCCTGTATTTTAGTCAAAATAACCCCACAATTAAGAGGTTAAATTAAGCCTAGGGTATGAAATACACTACAGAAAAAACAGATATAGTTTACGTGTATTTAGGACCAAAAAATACAGACAACCTGTATTTTAGTCCAAATTACCCCACAATCAAGAAGTTCAATTAAGCCTTGGGTATGAAATACCATACAGAAAAAACGGATGTAATTTAGGCGTATATAGGACCAAAAAATACAGACAACCTGTATTTTAGTCTAAATTACCCCACGATCAAGAGGTTAAATTAAGCCTTGGGTATGAAATACACTACAGAAAAAACAAATGTAATTCAGGCGTGTATGGGGCAGAAGTACACCCACCCTGGACTTTAGAGAGACTACTCCACAAACTAAATCAAAATGATAATGCTGGTTGAGTAACAAGTGTGTATATGACAAACACTTGTGATGGTTTTTCCCCCCAGTAGCTGATAAAACGTGTTTGTTTTATAAAGAACGCAATATAGTTAGAGATGGGTGAATTTCTCAAAAATTTGATTCGCCGACTTTGCCGAATTTTACGACAAAATCCGTTTTGCCCCGAATTACTTTGGAACAAATCACGTTAAAAAACAGCTATTTCCTGGCTGCAGAGAGCCTGTAGGGTGCTGTAGAACATTGTGCCATGTTTAAATATGCAGAGGGAGCTTGGTTTGTTCTTCATACAATGCTGTGTTTTAGTATGACACGCACATGACTTCCGCCGCTCTTAGAATCGCTTCACTCTAAAATTCCCTGTGCACTTACGGGGGCAAAACTGACCAAAAACCTGAAGCGGGAATGCAGCCTGATAAAGTTATGGCAGCGCCAGCTGGAAAAAAACAAGCTGAGGGCTAAGATCCTACGATAGCGTCAAAGAAAACAGTAGTAGGTTACTGGAGCCGCCACAGATCGCAACACAGTAAGGGGCGATGGGAATAGTCACGCCAGGGAGCGGAATCTAAGTAGATCCCGGTTTTCACCAAATCCCGCCGCAAAGCAGGATGGACTTGCTGCGGCGGGAGTCTACCAGGTCGTCACCCCTGACGTGACTTGCTTGCGGTGGCAGCCGAGATATAGCGAGGTACAAAATCGTAAGGCAAACTCGGAGTCGGGGACAAGCGTAAGTTCAAGACAGCCGGCAAGGATCGTGGTCAAGGGACGGAGGCAAGAGGTACGGTACACGGATATGACAGACAAGGCTCAAGGAGGAGGCGGAGGCGGTTTTTCCTGTCTGTAATTTGGACATACGATTCACATTCTTCATACTGAAGAAGCTCATCCAAAGCCAGTTTTGCAGCATTTGCTTGTGCTTCACTATTCCAGTTTTGTACTAAATTCCATCACTAATGGCACCGAATGCAAAATAAGCACCTAAAACATTCCCTGTAGTTAGGGTCTCCTTCAATTCCATACACTGCATTTCAACAAATTGGTGTCACGCAGAAACTGGATTCAAACTACCTTAATTATACTTCATAATAAACAGCGTTGGAACTTTTTTAGGTATTAATGATGAAGCTGATGGAGGTAGAATTGCCTTGGGCAAAAATGGTTTCGGAACATTAGCAAACTGACTACGTAGGATTTCTCTATAGTACCTGAGTTTGTCCTCCCTCTCAGCAGCTAGAAAAAAGGCTCCCATTTTGGACCAAGCGAGGGTCCAAGAGGTTGGAGAGCCTGAAGTCATCCCTCTGCCGGATGGTGACTATTCGGCTGTCACTAGCCAGGCAAATCAGCATGCTGCGGGCCATGTGCGCAAGTGATTCTGAGGGACTCCCTGCCTCCATCTCCACTGTAAACTGCCACGGTGACAATGACAGAGTGTGGAGGTCACGGCAGCAGCCACAGCAGCAGCATGAGGTCACAGAGTGGCACAATGACAGAGTGTGGAGGTCACGGCAGCAGACACAGCAGCAGCATGAGGTCAGAGAGTGGCACAATGACACAGTGTGGAGGTCACGGCAGCAGCCACAGCAGCAGCATGAGGGCAGACAGTGGCACAATGATACAGTGTGGATGTGGCACAAACAGAAGTTGGCCACAGAGTGGCACAATGACAGCTTGTGGAGGTCACGGCAGCAGACACAGCAGCAGCATGAGGTCAGAGAGTGGCACAATGACACAGTGTGGTGGTGACGGCATCAACAGCAGCAGCAAAATGAGGTCAGAGAGTGGCACAATGACAGAGTGTGGAGGTGGCAAAATCAGGAGTAGGCCACAGAGTGGCACAATGACAGAGTGTGGAGGTCACGGCAGCAGCAGCAGCATGAGGTCAGACAGTTGCCCTATGATATTCTGGAGGTGGCAAAACCAGGAGTAGGCCTCAGAGTGGCGCAATGACAGAGTGTGGAGGTGACGGCATCCACAGCAGCAGCAGCAGCATGAGGTCAGAGAGTGGCACAATGACATTATGGAGGTTGCAAAAACAGGAGTAAGCCACAGAGTGGCATAATGACAGAGTGTGGAGGGCACGACAGCAGCCACAGCAGCAGCATGAGGTCAGACAGTGGCACAATGGCATTTTGGAGGTGGCAAAAACAGGACTATGCCACAGAGTGGCACAATCACAGAGTGTGGAGGGCACTGCATCAACAGCAGCAGCAGCAGCAGCATGAGGTCAGACAGTGGCACAATGACATTCTGGAGGTGGCAAAAACAGGAGTAGGCCACAGAATGGCACAATGACAGACTGTGGAGGGCATGGCATCAACTGCAGCATGAGGTCAGTGAGTGGCACAATTACAGGGTGTGGAGGTGACCACAGCAGCAACAACAGCAGCAGCAGCATGAAGTCAGAGAGTGGCAAAATGACACAGTGTGGAGGTCACGGCACCAGCAGCATGAGGTCATAGAGTGGTAAAATGACAGAGTTTGGAGGTGGGTGGCAATACCAGTCCCTGGTAAAGATGGTGGTAGGCAGATAGAGAAACTGGCAGCAGATGTGTGTCATTAGGCGGGTGGCGGCATCAGAATAGTGGCTGAGGCACATAGTTTGAATTCAGACTCATTTCTCAAAGTTTTGGTGAGGAGTCATGGCTGATGTAATCTGACGACTAAGGCATTGGTGTGTGGAAATCCTGGCCGATCCACACCTGATTCATCTTGACAAAGGTCAGTCGTTCCACATTTTCCGGTGGACAAGCGGGTTCTCCTTGGTGTAACAATGGCCCCAGCCGCACTGAACACACGCACTGATGCCACAATACTGGCCGGGCAGGACAGCTTCTCCACTGCAAACTCGGCAAGTTGCGGCCACACATCCAGTTTGGCTGCCCAGTAGTCCAGCGGATCTTCTAACTGGGGTGACAGAGTGCTGTCCAAGTAGGCCACCACCTGTTGGTTCAGAGTCTGCTCCAGGTCCTACTGCTGCTGGCGAGTGCCCACCTCACTAGGCGGGTGAAGGAAGCTGCTCATCAGCGACTCCAGACTTAGGTTTCTGCTGATGGAGCTTGTACTGCTCCTACCCCCCCACCTTCCCACAGCAGCCATGGCAGTGGTACATTAGCACTGAGGAACCCCCCAGTCAGACCTGTCAGAGGATTGACCATGCTGCACATAGGCAGCGGCCAACTGATTACGGAGGATTTCTCTTTAGTATTTGAGTTTGTCCTCCCTCTCAGTAGCTGGAAAAAAGGCTCCCATTTTGGACCGGTAGTGAGGATCCAATAGGGTGGTGAACCAGAAGTCATCCCTCTGCCGGATGGTGACTATTCGGTTGTCACTAGCAAGGCAAATCAGCATGCTGCGGGCCATCTGCACAAGTGACTCTGAGGACTCCCTGCCTCCATCCCCAAACTGTATACTGCCACGGTGCTTGGGGGTCATCTGCCTCGTCTTCCTCATCTCCATCTACCTCCTCCAGCTGCTCCTGCTCCTCCGCTCCTGTCACCTGGGTAGAAAAACCACTCATTTCACCAGATAATGCATTTCACCAGACAACGCACTCAGATACTCTCTCGCAGTTGCCCATTTAATCAATCTTATAAACCAACAGTTGTAATTAATCATAGTGCCCATTTTTCTAAGATAAAAAATCTAATTTTGTCCAATATCCCAATTTTGTATGATGATCCAATATTGCGAAATATTTTGTCACAGGGATGTTGTGTAGTGGCCCAACGTCCAGCCACCATTGGTGATCGCATCGTAAAAAATACGTTTAATTCCACCAAAACACAGCACACATGGTTTTGCCAACAGGGATTATACAAATGTGGGTCATACCCTTGCAAAACCTGTCTACATACTAAAGTAACTAAAACTTTTAAGATTCAAAATAAATTGTTTAAAATTAAACAATATTTAACTCCTTAACGACTGCCCACCGTCTTTTGACGGCAGGTATTTCAGGTCGTTCGTCTGCAGTGACGTCTTTTGACGTCGCTGCAGACATCGGAGCTTGCGGCGCCCGGCGCCACAATTGCGCTAGGATTGGGGCTGTACTACACAGCCCCGATCCCAGAGCATGTCCTGCAAGCACCGGGGAGCGGAGGAAACCTCCGCAACCCGATGCTTTAACCCTTTGATTGCGGCGGTGCGTTACCGCAGCGCAATAAAAGGGTTCACCTGCTCTGTCGGGTGATCGGAACACCCGGTCACCAGACAGAGCTCGGGGACTGGCTGCACAGTCAGCTCTGGGGACCTAGCGTGGCCCCAGAGCTGTCTGTGTGTGAAGCCAGTGATTAGGACGCACTGTGTGCTGTCCAGATCACTGCCTGTGTCAAACTGACTGAGATTAGAATGTATAAGTATATATGAATATGCTAATACATTACTAAGTGTAAAAAAAAATTAAAAAAAAAATGTTAAACAGTTCTCCCTTCATGGGAGTAAAAAAAAAAGTACAAAAAAACACCATAAAAAGTGTAAAAAAAAGAATAAAAAAATAAATAATAAAATAAAAATAAATATTTAATAATAATAATAATAATATTTTTTTATTTATATAGCGCCAACATATTCCGCAGCACTTTACAAATTAGAGGGTGTACATACAGACATTACACATTAAAAGAACTTACAAATGAGACACGAGGTATGAGGACCCTGCTCGCGAGAGCTTACAATCTCTTATGGTGTATGGTTGAGACAAAGGGTTAAGAAGTTCTCAGTTTACTATGGTCCAGCCATGTTACATAAATAGGAGGGGTTTACATAGAAATTGGGTGACCCAGCCACCCTGACAGTACATCTATATACAGATAAGTGCATGTGAGTGCCCATGTGTAGTGAGTGACAGGTGTGATAGCAGTTTAGGGATCTTGGTAGGCCAGGCTGAGAAGATGTTTTCTCAGGGCCTCTTAAAACTGTGAGGGTTGTGAATGTGCTTTGATTGCCCGCGGTAGCATATTCCATAGGACCGGTGCTGCACGTGTGAAATCTTGGAGACGGGCATGGGAGGTTCGGATGATTGAGGAATGTAGTCTGATATCATCAGCAGAGCGGAGAGCACGGGTAGGGTGGTAGACAGAGATGAGGGAGGAGATGTAGGGAGGAGCAACACTGTGGAGAGCTTTATGGGTGAGAGTGGTGATTTATGTTGTATTCTGTACTGGATGGCAACCAGTGCAGTGACTGACACAGGGTAGAGGCATCAGTATAGCGGCTGGAAATAAAGACAAGCCTGGCTGCTGCAGTCAGAACAGATTGCAGAGGGGAGAGTTTGCAGAGAGGGAGACCGATAAGCAAGGAGTTGCAGTAGTCAAGACGAGAGTGAATAAGAGCAACAATGAGGTTTGAGCTGTTTCCACAGTGAGAAAAGTACGGATTTTGGAGATGTTTTTTTGAGGTGCAGATGACAGGAGCGGGCAAGGGATTGGATATAAGGGGTGAAGGACAGATTAGAGATCCCCCCCCCCCCCCCCCCAAGACAGCGGGCCTGCTGCCTAGGAGTTATGGTGGTGCCACACACTGAGACCGAGATAGCAGGGTGGGGTTTGGGTTAGAAGATGGTGGAAAGACAAGAAGTTCGGTGTTTAGTGAGGTTTATTTTCAGATGGAGAGAGGACATGATGTCAGAGTAAGCGGACAGATAGTCACTGGTGTTTTGTATCAGGGCAGGAGTGATGTCTCGGGAGGAGGTGTATAATTGGGTGTCATCAGCATAGAGATGGTACTGGAAGCCAAATCTGCTGATGGTTTGTCCAATGGGGGATGTGTAAAGTGAAAAAAGGAGAGGACCTAGAACTGATCCCTGAGTGAACCCCGACAGCAAGAGGAAGAGGAGAGGTAGGTAGAACCAGCAAATGAGACACTGAAGGAGCGGTCAGAGAGGTAGGAAGAGAACCAAGCGAAGCGGTGTCCTGGATGCCAATGGTGCTGAGCATGGTGAGGAGAAGGTGGTGATCCACAGTGTCAAATGCTGCAGAGAGATCCAGGAGAAGCAGCAAACGAGTATTGCCCTGTGATTGGCAGTGAGGAGATCATTAGAGACTTTAACTAGAGCAGTTTCTGTGGAGTGCAGGGTGCGGAAACCGATTGTAGAGGATCGAGAAGTGAGTTAGTAGAGAGATAGCGGATAAAACGGGAGTAGACCAAGCGTCCAGGAGTTTAGAGATGAAGGGCAGGTTAGAGACTGGTCGGTAGTTAGAATCACAGATGGGTCCAGAGAGGGCTTTTTAAGTAAAGGGGTTATGAATGGCGTGTTTTTAAAAGAGGATGGGAAAGATCCCAGTAGAGAGAGAAAGGTAAGATTGCGTTAAGGTGAGAAATGATAGCTGGAGAGATAGACTGGACAAGGTGGGATGGAATGGGGTCACTAGAGCAGGTAGGAGGGGCAACAGATGAGAGAAGCCTGGACACTTCTTCTTCTGTCGTTGGGTCAAGGGCTGAGAGCAGACTAGAGGATGTGCCGGAGGGGACGGGATGGGGGTTTCTTGAGGATTGAGATGAGATGTTTTGCCGGATACTGTCTATTTTGTCGTTGAAGTAAGTGGCCAGGTCTTCAGCACAGAGGTCAGTGACTGGGGCCTGAGCTTTTGGGCTGAGGAGGGAGTGGAAAGTGTCAAACAGGCGTTTTGGGTTGTTGTATAATGTGGAGGGAGGTGAAATATTTTTGTTTGGCGCAGTGAAGGGCAGTGTGGTAAGTGCTGAGCATGAATTTGTAGTGGAGAAAATCTGCAGGTAGCTTTGACTTTCTCCACAGTCTCTCAGCACACCTTGAACATCGCTGCAGGAAGCGAGTCTGAGGTGTGTGCCAAGGCTGTGGGCGCCTGACTCTGGTGGTGCGGTGTCTGAGAGGTGCCAACATGTCCAGGGTGGTTGAGAGAGTTTCATTGTACTGCTTGACAGCCAGGTCAGGACAGGAGTCGGAGGAGATTGGAGGCAGTGAGGACTGTATGGTGTCTATGAGTTCCTGAGTGTTCATGGAGCGAATGTTTCTGGATGGGCGATGGGCAGGTGTGTCCAGAGAAGGCTGAGAATTGGTGATAGTGAAGGAGATAATGTTGTGATCAGAGAGAGCATAAGGAGAATTAGTGAGGTTAGAAATTGATGAGTGACTGCAGAAAACCAGATCAAGAGCGTGTCCATCTTTGTGGGTGGGAGAATCTGTAAATTGCAAGAGGCCAAAGGATGACGTTAGTGAAAGAAACCGAGAGGCAGAAGGAGACATAGGGTTGTCGATGGGGATGTTGAAATCGCCCATGATGAGAGTGGGTATTTCAGTGGAGAGGAAGTGTGGGAGCCAGGCAGCAAAATGATCCAGAAACTGGCGGGGAGAGCCGGGGGGTCTGTACACAACGGCGATTCTGAGGGAAAATGGCCGAAAGAGTCTGAGAGTGTGGACCTCAAAGGAGGGGAAAGTGAGGGAGGGTGCAGGGGGAATGACCTGGTAAGTGCAGGTGGAGAAAGAAGTATGCCAACTCCTCCACCTTGCCTCTTATCAGGTCCGGGTGAGTGTGTGAAATGTAGGCCGCCATAGGTGAGTGCAGCAAGTGCAGCGGTGTCTGATTGCTGGAGCCATGTTCCAGTGATAGCGAGCAGATTAATGTAGTTAGCTAGGAACAGTTCACGAACCTCAGTGAGTTTGTTACCAACAGATCGTGCATTCCACAGAGCACATGTAAAAAGTGGCAGGAAAAGACTACAGCGAATAGCAAGCAGATTAGCAGGGTTTTTATGGAGGGAGGAGGAGGGGTGAGCATTAAAGGAGGGTGGGCCTGGGTTTGGTAGAGATGTCCCCCTGCACAAGAAGCAGGAGAAGAAAAGTGACAGCAGGTGTTAGTGTTGTGTATGAGCGGTGTTTGTGCGACATTATGGAGGCTGGTGGTTTGGGGTATTTTAAAAGGGAAAACAGTGTGTGGGATGTATACATAGGTGAGGGGAGGAGAGAGGCGCTGATGTGGATAGCATTTTCAGGGGGCGACACTGGGTTGTAGGAAAGGAGGCAGATGGCTACAAGGTAGAGAGCAAGAGTGAGCATAGTGGAAAAGGTGTATGTTATAAGAGACCAGTTACTCACATAGCAGGTGATCCTTCAAGCTCCCTTAAGCTCACTTCTGTCTCATTTCTGGCCTATTTCTGATGATCATGTATTACTTTCAAATATTTACTTCCAAATATGCACGATAAATATGCCTCAGAGACCGACGGTCTCAGAGACCTAAGCTATCTGATTTATACTGAGCAATGTAGAGTTCCTTGCTAGCATCAATTAACCCAGGTGTCGTAAATTGGGGGAGTTACAACTGGCCCAGCAAAGCAGAGACTTCAAGGGAATATCTGCTAAGTAAATAAAACACAGGGTAATTATGGAGCACTAAGCTGAGATCTACACATAACATACCAGTAATATACAACAGGGGAGTTATACAAATAAGGCTGTGAGATTGTTGAGGGTTGAAGTCATACTCACATACAATCAAATGCACAAATACCATATTTCAGAGGATGGCTGAGGTTGTGTTCCACACAACCAATTCAAATGCCCAATATACAGCAGATATTTCAGAGGGATGGCTGAGGGTTGTAGTTCACACACATACCTGTGAAGAGAGGGAGAAAAACGTGGTCAGATGACAGTAGGGTCTCTGAGATGCACTCCATCAATTTCTGGCTTTAATTAAAAATAATTGTACATAAATTACACACACAAAAAAACCTACACATATTTGGTATCCACACGACCGTAATAACCTGTAGAATTAATCAAACAAGTTATTAAGTGTGAAATGTGAATGGTGTTAAAAAAAAAATAAAAAAAAAAAATATTTTTTTTTTTAAATAAAAAAAAATACTGCAATTATTTATAAGTGTACTTAAACTATTCCCCCATAAAGTACAACTTGTCTCGAATAAAACAAGGCCTCATACAGCTGCGTAATTAAAAAAATTTAAAAGTTACAACTGTTGTAACACAAGTAGGAAAAAACTAAAAAAATGTTCTGGTCATCAACTACTTTTCAGACGTTCGGCTTAAGGGGTTAAATTGTAATTCGACTTCGGTCATCTATCTCATTGAATGTTCGGCATGTAATTTGTTTTATGTAGGATCTACGACCTGTAAATTTAAAATACGCATATGTGAACATCTCAATTATATAGAGAATCCAGGCTTCCGTACAATATCAAATGCTGCCCGTCACTTTATTTTTGAACACAATTCTAGCACAAAACACTTTAGGGCGTTTGCAATAGAAAAAGTTACTGTACCTAAAAAGGGTAGTGACCTACGATGATTACTCTTGGATAGAGAAGCATTTTGGATAACAATTTTGGATACCATCTCTCCAAATGGGCTTAATGTTAGAAACAAAATTCTATATCATTATTGACTTATGCACATTGTGATTGATGATATGGAAAATAGGTATGTGTTCAACACTATTTTTCAATGTATTAACAGCTATTTTTATCACAACAATGGGTATAGATATTGTGTGCATATAAATTTGCTTTATAATATATAGATCAATGGGTTTGTGCTCAGTAGTATTTTCATTCTATTTAGTAGGCTTAATTATTAATCTCACTTATACAGTATATGTGTTTATATTTGGGTTGATCATTTAACATAGTTTGTATTGTTTTTAATGTACAATCATTTGTCATTTTACTACATTGTTTGCGCCTCCTGCTCTCGCTGATTAGCTGCGCTGCGAGTACCTATTCGCATCCTCTGGAACTTGGGATGCTCCGTTACCTGTGGTTGTCATGTGTGGTTCGTCTCCTAACTCCGGATGACGCGATGCATGTCTTGCGCATGCATCGATATGTCATCTGGGTTGTGTCATGTGACTTCCATACTTAAGTCACCACAGTGTTTCCGGAAGTGCCTGGAGCCGCCCGGCGATTGTGTGTTGGTTTCCGCGCGGCACTTGCTATGGCGGCAGGTGTAAGGTAGGTGCAATTAGTGGTGGTACTATTTAAGTCTCTATGTACATGCAATACCTATGCCATGACTAAGGGATTCGCCCTGAAATGCGTCGGCAGCAACTTTGTACCTTTGCTTGTACCTGACTATTCTATTTTTTAATGGAATCTAAATAAAGAGGATTTTACCTTTTCATATGGACCATTGCTTTGTGGACAGCTGGATTATACCCCCTTTGCATATATAATGTAGTCGCCACGTCTCCAGTCCCCTGCCCAGACAGATTTTTCAGCATCTGTTCCAGGACATGAAGCAGTGGAATGATGTTATTCATCCTGTAGTTCTGGCGACTGACAAATAAAGTGGCCTGCTGAAACGGCCTCAGCAAACGGCAGGTGTCACGCATGAGCTGCCACTGGCTGGAATCAAAGTTACACAGGGGAGTACTCCTGTCCGCCTGGATAATCAAAAAATTGTTAATGGCCTTTCTCTGTTCATACAGAGATGTGCAGGCTGGAATTCCAACGGGTGGAAACATCGAGTGTTGGGGGAGGCTGTTCTGCCACTGCAACTCGAGGAGGGTGTGCCTGGCTTTGTAGGAATGGATGAAGTGCATGCACAGTTTCCTGGCCATTTTCAGAATGTTCTGAAGATCGGTGGAAGACTTCAGAAACCTTTTCACAAACAGTTTTTCACATGCCCCTCCCGGGCCATGGACCTTTCCTCCCGGTGCAGCACGGACACCATGTTACCCCCAAATGCCCTCCCATGGTTCCGATTTGCAGTTGGGTGGGGGGAAAGCCCCACCCCGATTTCTTGCTGCAGAGCGGGCAGTTCCCCCCCTGTGTTTTTGTTTCCGGGAAACCCGGTGTAGAATGCGGACACCACGTGCCTACACATGTGGTATGATGGAGCAGTATTTGGGGGGCTGAGATGATGGTGGCGGTGAAGGAGGTGGACATTGGCGCGGGCAGAGTTTGAAAACGTGGAGGAGGAAAGGGCCCCTCTCCTGCCCAAGTTGTTGGGTGGGCTGGGAAGGAAGACATTCCCCCGTGTGCCGTAAAGGACATGTACTGGCCCTGACCTTTGTTACGCTTTACACGTCCGTGTGCCTGCCCCTTGGAACAAAACGAAAGCCAAGGACTGGCCCAAATTTGTTCTCATATTTTGTGAAGGGCTGGTCTGCCTTTTTGGAAAAGAAATTACGGCTTGGAACTTCCCCCTTTCCTCGGACAGTTTTTTTAAAATTTGAAGGGCAGGGGTCCACCATTTAAAAAGGGGGGACTGCATTTCCAACAACTTGGGGGAGATGGTCAGTTCTGCACCTTGGTGGTTGGATGCATCTGTTGTTCTTTGCAATCCCCTCTTGAACGACTGCTGATGCCTGAGTAGCAAAGTAGCAGGAGCATCTGGACCGGGAGATGATGGCAAAGAGAAACGGCCCCCTTTGCGAGATGGTGGAGCCTTGACTGGCTAAAAAGGGCATGCTGCCCTGGGCGCCTCTGCCCTGTTGTGCGGCGGCAGGATGGACCCCCCACATCGGAGATGTTTTCCAGGCCACCGGAGGGTGACGCTGCTGTGTTGCGCAGGGCCGTGGTGTAACGTTAGCTCCCGGGCCCATACTTCCTTTTCCCCACAAATTCTACATTCCCATATTCGGCCCTCCGGTTCTTAGCAAAGAACTGCCACCCCGCAAGTTTTGGGTTTTTTCTCCCTCGTGGCACTTGGCCCCGACCTAAACTGTGCTACCCTGCGTTCCGGCCACACAAACCCCACTTGGGGCTGCCCCGTTGCCTGCGCGCAAGCTCCCCCCCCCCTTTTTCTCGCGTGTGAAACCCCTTGCTTCCCCGGGCTCCCAAATGGGCGGCACTCACATCGATTTGTGTTTCTTCGCCCCTGTGTCCTATCCCGGTTTGGAAGGAGGCTGCCCTCACAACTGCCTCTAATGACACCCCCTTCTATCTATGCCGCCTCTGAAAGAACAGGGATTTGGACCCTATTTCTTCGCTGCCAAGTAGCTGCGATGCCCCCCTAATTGTTTTTTCGCTTATGTGGCGCTGAGCCCAGCCCACATAGTAGCTCTGGCTGAGGGAAACCGGTAAAAACGGGGGGGTTTTAGAACAGGTGGGGGGCCGCTGCCCCATTTGGGGGCCATGCCAACTAAAGGGTTGGGTTGCTTTCCCCCCGACTCTTGGCTGGGGGTTGTCGGGGTTTTCTGGGGGAAGTGGATGACCTAGTAAAACCAATCAAGAACAATTGGGTTGTGAACAACAAAGGCCGCTAGATGAACCGGGTTCGGACTCCCGGGGAGTGCCCCCTGCTGCAATGTCCCCTTCCTGTGCTGCGCCCTGGGCCTGCTCCAGGAATGTTTGTGCCCTGCAGGTGAAAGCCCGCCCCCTCTGTCTGACCTACTGTTTTTAAAATGTACAGCTCGTTTGATGAAATATTGTATTTGATAAATACACACCTGTATTTGATTTCAAGTGAACCCACTCCCGCTTAGGTAACCTTTGGGTATTTAAATTTCGCTCCACAAATGGGCAGGAAAAAATTTACTTGTATGTGCCCTTTAAAAAACTGTGTATTTTACGAATGTAAAGCCCAAAACAGGTTATTTAACCTCGGATATGAATTATGCTACAGAATTTTTCTTTGGTGGTGAAACACTTTTTTTTACGAAACAACTGCAGAAAAATCCTTTGTTAACCCTTGGATGTAAATTGCGCAAAAAAAATGTGCTGCCCAAAAAAATTACCGCTTGTAGCATGTTTTTTCGGTGTGTATTTTACGGAAAGAAAAAACAGAAAAATTGTAATAACCTTCGGTATGAAAATTTGCTACAGGGAAAAAATTTTTCTTTGGCGGTGAAAAAAGATTTTTTCTTTTACTAAGTACAAAAGCGAAAAAATACTTAGTTAACCCTTTGGATGTTTGGCAAAAAAAATTGCTGCCAACATTACCCGCTTTGTAGCGTGTTAAAACGTTGTTTTTGACGGAAACAAAACAAAGAAAATTTTTTAATTAGGGTTCGGATATGAATTTGCTACAGGCAAAATTTCTTCTTTGGCGGTTGGGAAAAAAATGTTTTTTTTACTAAAAAAAACTGCGAAAAATACTTGTTAACCCTTGGATATAAATTGCGCAAAAGAAATGTGCTGCCAACAATTACAGCTTTGAGCGTGTTAAAACAGTGTGTATTTTAGGAACCAACAAAAGAAAAAATTGTAAATTTGGCTTGGATATGAAATTTTGTACGGCAAAAAATTTTTTTCTTTGGGGGTGAAAAAAGAAAATTTCTTTTACAAGTAAAACGCAGGAAAAAAAAAATTAGTTAACCCCGGGGGGAAATTGCGCAAAAGAAATGGCTGCCAACAATTCCGCTTTGTTTTCGTGTTTTAAAACGGCGTGTTTTGACGGAAACAACAACAGAAAAAAAATTGAATTAACCTTCGGTTATGAATTATGCTACAGGCAAAAAAAATTTTCTTTTGGGGGGAAAAAAAATGTTTTTTTACTAAGTACAATTCAGAAAAATACTTAGTTAACCCCCTTTGGGTGTAAGTTTTGCAAAGAAATGTGTGCCAAAAAATTCCCGCTTTGTGTGTGTTAAAACGTGTGTTTTTACGGAAACAACAAAAAGAAAAAAATTGTAATTAAGTTTCGGATTTTTAATTATGTACAGGGAAAATTTCTTCTTTGGGGGTGAAAAAAGAATGTTTTTTTTTTAAGTACAATGCAGAAAATACTTTGTTAACCCCTTTGGATGTAAATTGCGCAAAAAAAATGTGCTGCCCAAAAATTTTCCCAAATTTGTAGCGTGTTAAAACGGCGTGTATTTTTCGGAACAAACAACAGAAAAATGTAATTAAACCCTTGGTTTTGAAATTATTTCCACAGGCAAAAAATTTTTCTTTTGGGGGTGAAAAAAGAACGTTTTTTTTAGGACCCCAAAAGCAGAACAAAAGCTTAATTTAACCCCCGGATCTAAAATGCGCAAAATTAAAAAGGCAACCAAAAAATTAAGTGGTTTTGGGTTGTTAAAAAAAAGCTGTTTCTTTAAAAGAATACACAGCACAGGCTTTGTTACCCCTTTAATATTCGGGGTAAGAAGGCAGATAGCATTAAAAGTATTGCGTGAATTGGGCGCACTTGGACTTCAGTTCCAATACCCCAAAATAGAATTAGAACGTAAAAGAAGCTTTTCTGAGACAAGTGTGAAAAACCACCCAAAAAAAGCCTGTATAAAGTGGTTCTTTTGTATGAGAAATTTTAAGCGCGCGGGGCACTTTCCCACCGAAAAGTGAGAGGAGTGTGAGCGCCAGCGTCGCGCCCGGATTTTACGTCGGTGACGTCACAGAATCCGAGGTCTCTGATTGGCTTCATTTGACATGTCATGTTGGCTAGCCCTTTTTTCCTCCCGACTTTTTTGCCCCCCGTAAAGCCCCTGTGCTTACAGCCATTTTATCAATCAAAAACACGCTTCGTTCCCGCGAATCACCCCAAACTTCGACTTCGTTCAGAATCGAAGTTTTCCTGAAATTCTAAATGAATTCCACTTCGTTAGAATCAATTCACCCATCTCTAATGATACCTGTTTTACATACGTTTTTCATTGTGTTAAATGGATGCGTTCTAAGAATTGACATGTTACTTCTTGATCCATTTAACGCATTGAAAAGCCAATAGAAACAATTGGGTACGTTTTTGCAGTCCAGAAAACGTATTAAGTTCCATATGTTTTTCTTATTGCAAAAATTTATCCAAGACACCATCTGCACATATCCTTCGTCTTCTAAACTGTCCATGGGGGATATTCTCCTTCCATGGTCAATAGTGACCACTATGAAAGTGTAGATAGATAACTATTTGATCTACAGACTTAAAATAAGTAGATGTAACAAATTTACGATTTCTGATGGAAATGTTAAGATCAAGGAATTCTATGTTATTAGGATCATCCCCAATCATTCAAATTAAAGTGTCATACAAAATAGGAAACAAGCTCAAGGGTGTCCTTCTAAACGATAAAAAGGTCATCTATAAATTTCCAGACAAAGATATGTGCTGGGAAAAATTCAGGATTAGAATAAATATAATCAAGTTAAAAAACACCCAGAAAAGTATGTGCGTAGGCAGGTGTGAGCTGCGCCCACATGATGGTTCCGCGGGTTTGCCTATAAAGAGTACAATTGTACAAAAAACAATTGTTTTGGAGAATAAACATTAAACCTTTCAAAAGAAAAGATAATGGAATAGAGAAAATATTGGGGTCCCTGGAGACAGTTTTTCCACACATTGTATGCTACAGAAATGAGATATATTTGTATACAATGTATCAAATGTCAAATGTAATACTTAGTAGCAGAATAAATCTGAGAGAAGGTTTAGGGACTCTTTATGGTATTGGTCATATTGTAAAATGACAATCCACCCCCCTTCCTTGTCTGCTGGTCAAAATTACAATCTCACTGTTATTCTGTTATTCTATTTTTTGATAGATGTAATTTCTCCTTTAGTAAGATTATTCAAGGAAGATAGTTGGACCACTGGTATTTTAGAGAGGTTTTCTGATACTAAATCGTAGTACATTTTCAGAGAACTTCCCTGGGAATTCATTGGATAAAACTTTATCTAACATCTGAATTCCAACAGTAAAATTACTAGTAGGTGGGTTAATTGCAAAATGTCTAGTTAATGTAAGTCTCCACATGAAATACTGAAAGTCTATGATAAGATTAAATTATTTTATTTTTTTATTTGTCGGAAAGTATGATACATTTTTTTTGAAGTAGAGAGTGTTCTTCTGGTGAAAGTACATAAGAAGATAGATGTGGATTCAAGCCCTCTCTGTTTGCACCCACATGTTCATGTTCTGCTCGAAAACTGGGCGGAAGAATGAACATGTAAGTTTTTAGGGACCCGGGGGCGTCTGAAAAAAAATG
>JAODAL010061924.1:0-20039 GCA_025379985.1 Phyllomedusa bahiana | reverse complement strand
TTTAGGTCTAAAATCTTTCTTTTTCCATATTAACCCATGGGCAAAAAAGTGAGTTTTAGCCCAAAAACATTCATACATGTGGCCCTTATACACAGATTCCATTCTTTCAGGTTTGAGGTCAAATTGCACCCAACCCAAGTACTAAAAAATTATCTTTGACTGTAACCGTAATCCTAACCCTAAATTAAGGTTAGTGTTAGGAATCGTAGGCCTTCCTATGGTTAACTTACCTTTTCAAAAAATTTCAGAGCGCATTGCTCCAATGTTACATACATTCTTATATCACATTCAGTCCTATGGCACCTTATGCCTTAAAATGATTTTGGAGCAAATGATTCAGAGGCTCCTTCCAGCTGGACCCCAAAGTGCTGTGGAGAGGTACTTTAATCCTATAAAATTTTCCTAAAAAAGGCATTGGGGGCCCCATTTATAAAACTTCAAGGTCAAAAAACTCCTTTGTTGCCCTAGAAACCCAAAAAAGCGCCCCTTTTTCATTTCATATAGTTCTCTGGAAAAAAGGGAAAAGGGGTGCTTTGACTAGTTGTTTGGGAAAACAAAGTGAATTTTAGAACCAAAAAATTTTTCATATAGTACCCCCTATTTTAACAACGGGAGCACAGTGTATCCTGAGGAAAAAAATCTTCATTTATGTTTCTACATTATAAGCCAACAAAAAAAAAATCTCTTTGTAAAATGGAAGGGGTGCATTATAGTCCGAATTACTCCTTAAGGTGGCATAACATTGATCCAAAAAATTTGGATGTTATATGGTGCTGTACTACAGTACTGTACAAGAGGTCTAATTCTAAGAGACTTTTTGTGCATTAAGGGGTTGCTTTTAAAGAACAAGGGGTTTTAAACATTGTTCAAGAGATAACATAGGAGATAATTATTTTATACTATCCAAGTTGTGGGCGGTTTCTTTGTGTTATTTTTCCCCAAGAAACTGTATGTCCAAAATTTCTAATGAATTTCATCAAGCAAGCATAAGAAAAAAAATCTTTAAGATTCATAAATGGACTCTATAAAACATAAGTTACTTAAGCAGAACCACATTGTTCCACTCAGCTACTAAGGTGATTGTCATGTTTATGTTCTGCTGACATTTTCATTTTCGAACAATGTAAAACAGTAGAAGCCAATATAATTATGTGTTTGAACAAAACAAACAGACTGTAATAGAGAGCTGATTGCTATTATTTAATGTCACTTTTTTACCCTCTCTCTTCTACATCTGTGAATATATATAATTGACATTTGAAAGAGCAGGGCTTTTAGCAGTGAGTGAATATTGTGCGAAGATCAAATGTTGCTATTTTTCTTATGAATTTAAATTTAGACTTAATTTTTTTTTGGGTTTTTTATGTGTTTTTGTTTTTTCTTTTTTTTGTATTTTTGTCAGCTTACGGCTAATTTTATCATTGTAAAATTTAGACCTATTTGGAGAAATAACCCTAGGAATGGAAACAGTTTAATTTTCATGCATTTATTTGCACTCTTGTAGCTATGATTAGTTTTCATATCGCAAATTTCAGACCTCTTTGGAAAAATAGCCTACTTTTGTCACTTTCCTATCGTTAGTTTTGTTACTGACCAAAATTTTAAAAAAAAGCTTTAAAGAAAAAATTGGGGTATTTTTTTTGGGGATTTAATTCTTTTGATAAAATATAAATTTGTACAGGCTTAGATGAATTTACAAAGTGACATGATTTTCATAATTTAAGAATGCAGAAAAGTCTATTTGGCTGTGATATATTTCTGGACCCTGTTTTTAAAAATTTATTAACAAAAAAACCCTTTTAAAAAATCTTTAAAAAAAATTTGATAACTTTTCTGTTACCACAAAATCTTTGTAAGTCTTTTTTAAAGGGGGTTTAAAGGTTTTTCTTTAAATTAAAAAATTCAAAGCATCCTTAATCTCTCCATCAACCCCAGTCCCTCAACTACTTTGTCCCTTTGGGGCCCTTCATGATGACATCAGGGTTCATGGATAATAGGGACCCTGCACCCAAATTCATGCCCTCTGGTTCACAGTGTTCATGCAAAACATGTGACGGGGTTTTAGGCCGGGAAGTTTGGGGTTGGGGACATCATGTGAAAAAATAGATGTTACATAGTACTGAAGGAAACCCAAGGAGGGGGGCCACGGGAAAATCTGACAGGGGGAAATGTTAGTGCAAAAAAGAGGGTATGGTTAATCTTTTTTTTGGGATTTTTGGGGGAGGTGGTAGGGAGGTTTTTAAAAGTCTTAGAAAACCATTTAAAAAATTTTTTTTCCCCATTTTGAAAGTTTCCCTTTAAAAATCCCAAAAATGGTTTTTAAAATAAAGGGAAATCAATAAAAAAGGGGTGCATTTAGAAGTTAAAAAGGGGGTTTAGATTTTTATTTTTAAAGGGCTTTATTCAGTTTAATGAAGTATGGGGGGGTATTTTTTAAACAGTTTGAACAATAAAAAGGGGACAATAAAACAATATTGGAAGATAGAAAGTGCTATAAAAGGTTACGAAAAAAATGGTAAGAATTTGCAACAACTCCACCAACTAGACTATCCATATAGCATATATGTGAAAAAATTTACAGAACTAGATCCATTTGGAATGCTCCAAAAAGTGGTAATCCAGTGAGTGTTATTATAAATGAAAAGTTAGTAGCACTGATATTTACTCAAAGCCACAAAAAGTGTGAAAAGTGCTAAGCAAATTCAAAGATTGGCTTTTTTCTATGATCTTTGGGCCCTCTAATGAATTTTAAAGTAAAAATTTGTCGCAGTCAAGATTAAGCCATTGATTGTTACTGGATGTTCTATATCTGCGTTTACAATTTTGTGAGATAATTTTGAATGAAAGAACAAAAGAAGATGTCATTATTAGAAAAATAACTCAGTCCAATGAAGCCAACTTCAGATTTTCAGGTCTGAAGGCAGAACTGTGCTTATTATTCACCAGATAATCCCCTTGCAACAACAGAATAGTTAAATTAACACGGGGTTACAGTTATGGCAGATCCTACATGTACACAGGTAATGGAAACTATCTTTCTACCTGATTTAACTTAAGGGGTTTAAATATTTCATGAAAATATGTGGCAGAAATATGCTGTGAGAATTTTTTTATTTTAAAGGAGTTTTTTATTGGCTGTTTTGCAGAGCTCTTACGCTTTCCCGTTCAATCAGTGGGGGATTTTTACAGAATCACTGACATTTTAGCTTTGCTATTTCTAGCTGAGCCTGTTAGATGGGCATTTGTAATTGAGAGGTTTCAAAAACAGGCCAAAGGCTGAAGAGCTCTAAAGGGCTAAAGTTTGTGAGTAAGAAAGAGCTCTTGTGCTTTTAATAAGAAAAAGCAGGGATCAGCATAATCATCCTGGCCAGGGTTGCTAAAGCAGAGAGAGATGATTTAAAGTGTAGGAAAACATCTGTAAACAAGCAGGAGATAAGAACTTCTCTAGCTTTGAACATAAGCAAAATCAGAGCAGCAATGTAATTAGGAGCAATCATTATTTATCTTTGCCTACATATTTAGAACACATCTAAATCATATTTAGAACAAATCATTTAGTCTCTTCTAACAGGACACACTGCGGTCTGTACACCAGTCCACAGCCGTACCTGTTTGTCTGCCTATACCCTGGCTTGTTACTCATCTCTCTTTCATTCCCAGCTGACATCCTCACCTGCCTTCTGCTTCCTTGCTCTCTGCTGCTTTCACGCGTCCATCTTCTAGGGGAAGCAAGTGTCGACTCTTCCTGATTTAAAGGACCTGTGCGCACCACCCTCTTGTTGCTCAGCCAACTACCTCTGGCCATTGGCTTTTTCTAGATACCTCACCCAGTATCCCACACCCAGTTATTAGTGCACATTCCATGTGTCTCCACCGTTTCTGTGCATTTGTTATTGATTGACTTCCTGTTATTGATTTTAAGCTACATTCCTGACCCTGCCTTGTCTGCTGTCTACCCTGACTTCTCTCATGATCTTGACCTTGCGAGAATGCTACCAGTTGACTGTTTGCCCTGTTTCTGGACCTTGCCTCATCCACCAGTTTCACCTCAAGAACCTATGTCACCTCAAGAATGTATGTTGGGGTAGTGACCTGGGGGTTTCCCGCAGCCAAGTCCAACCTGCTTTATGGCAGGCTCTGGTGAATACCAAGGGCTCCTTAGACTCTGCTCTTCAAAGTAGTTTAAGTCAACCCTCTTTGATGACCTAGAGGATCGACCTACTGACTCTGGTGTCTCACCATGACAAATCTACAACAGATCATATAGATTTTAGCCTATTCAATTCAACAGGGCTGGTTAAATCCCATGCTCATGGCTGATACTGCAAACCCACACGCAAAATCTGTAGCAAATTTGTTCAGTGTGCATTCATCTTTACTGATAAACAATGTTATGGTCTGGTGTGGTCTGTTACTTTATAACAAATTAAGGAAAGTTTAGACTGGATTCTAAGCATTGTATGTGCATCTGGTAGCTGGTCATGAAAACTCTCAATTCTAGTCCAAATATGTGTCAATGCACGTGAAAGAAGCCATAATTAGGCTGAAAAACAAGATAACAGAAACTTTAGAAGTGGTGAAAGCAACAATGAGGTACATCAGACGGTCAATGGAACTGGATCACTAGTGTTAATGGATGATATGACTGTGGATAGATGTATCAGGATGAATCTTGAAGTGTATAGATCTATACTTCTTCAGATTCTCAAAGACTGCAAAGGTGATAGAACTGTACTTCACAGTAAACAGTAGATGGATAGTAACCCAAAACATCCCTTTAAGCAACCCTTTAAAGTCATTTGACCTCAACCTGTTTGATCATATTTTTCACTCTCTGGAAGCAAAATTGAAAGCAGAAAAAATCCACAAACAAGCATCACCTTATGGCAACTATAGTAAAGGCCAAGCAAAGCATTTTGAGGGAAGCAGCTCAGCATTTCGTCATGTCCATGGGTTATAGACCTCAATAAGCATTAATTGCAAACTATTTCTCTCTGGATATTAAAATGAATGCTTCTTTTTATAACTATGCTAGTTTAGTCCAATTATTTTTCATGTTACTTTGTCCTTTTGAACCTATAAAACAGGAGGGACTATGTAACCAATGGCTATAAACCTAGCTTGTCAATGCCAAATACTTGTGAACCACTTAAATTAAAGCAGAAAGTCTATGTTTCAATCACATATTTATAGCTTGGTTTCAAATATATTGTGGTGGTGTAGAAACGAAACAAAAACTGTATCAGTGTCCAGATACTTATGGACTCTTTTGTGTTTTTCTTTCTCTCTTAAAACTTATTATTAATATTACTTATATACATGCAGAGATTTAAAGAACATTATAGTTTTCCAGAAACAGTATCAGAATAAAAGCTCTGTAATTGCAAATGTCATACATTCATACTGGTAATTGGTACAGGTATCATGTGCCCATGGCATACCACCCGCTATGTGTGGATGGTACATACAAAACTCAGCAGCCAGCCAAGCTCCCACTACAATGACTAAGAAAGTGCAAAATACAATGCTGACCATTTAGTCCCTAGATATTGTGGTTGATAGAGACTGTAGCATCTAAGTGGTTAACAGAGGTAGGAGGATTACACTACAATATATCCCATGAGGACCCATTTGAAATGATTTCAGAGTGCCAATCGGGCATTCCCAGGCCAAAAAATGGCACACTGAAATGACATATCTGTGCAAACATTGTAATTTTCACCTTGCAACATCCATTGTCACTAATTTCTAGA
Organism: Phyllomedusa bahiana; assembly: GCA_025379985.1. Taxonomy (NCBI): domain Eukaryota; kingdom Metazoa; phylum Chordata; class Amphibia; order Anura; family Hylidae; genus Phyllomedusa; species Phyllomedusa bahiana. The sequence continues at coordinate 14,286 of JAODAL010061924.1, read as the reverse complement.
AAATGTGATCAGAATGCTCACTACACACGTAGATGAATATCTTGAGAGTTGTATTTACAATACAGGGACATTTTCAGCAAAAACTGACCTCCAAAAGCCAGATGGCTCTGCTACCTTTTGAGCACTGCCCTGTGCCCAAATAATAGTCAACATCCACATATTGTATGGTATATTGCCGCACTTGGGAAAAATTGCCTAGCAAATGGTGTAATGTTTTCTCTCCCATAACCCATATGGAGCTGTATCCTAAAGTCCAAAACTAGCTGTGTGCTTAAGGGCTTTAGAACAAACCCAGTCTAGGGCATGGAATGGTGACCTCCAATAAATCCTTTGCAGTGGGCTGTGAACCTATCTATTGTCATCAGATTAGAGTTCTCTCATTGTTACGTGCACTCTACAACTTGCTGCTAAAGTATGTCCTTTCACAGTTGTCAAGCACAGATAACACAAACCCACAGCGTATTAAGTGAAAAACTGCTCTATGAAGAACCCAGAATTCGAAAACTCTTACTAAGGTTGAATATATATAAGTGAAAATCATATATTTTATAGAGTCATTACAAACAGAGGGAACTGTGTCAAGTGTTTATTTATATTAATCTTGTTGATTATGGCTTACAGCCAAGGAAAACCCAAAAGTCATTATCTCATAAAATTAGAATATGTAAACTGTAAAAAAATTTTGGAACCCAGAAATGTTGGACAAATAAAAAGTATATACAGTAAATACACTCAATACTTGGTCGGGGCTACTTCTGCATATATGACCGCATTAATGTGGTGTGGCATGGAGGCGATCAGCCGATGACATTGCAGAGGTGTTATGAAAGCCCAGGTTGCTTGGATAGCAGCCTTCAGCTTGTCTGCATTGTTGACTCTGGTGTCTCTCATCTTCCTCTTGACAACACCCCATATATTCTCTATCTGGTTAAGGTCTGGCGAGTTTGCTGGCCAATCAAGCACAGTGATACTGTATAGGTACTTTTGGCAGTGTGGACAGGTGCCAAGTCCTGCTGGAAAATGAAAATTCCATCTCCAAAAAGCTTGTCGGCAGAGGGAAGCATGAAGTGCTCTAAAATTTCCTTGTAGACTGCTGTGCTGACTTTGGTCTTGATAAAGCACAGTGGACATACACCAGCAGATGACATGGCTCCCCAAACCATCACTGATTGTGGAAACTTCACACTAGATCATCTTGGATTGTGTGTCTCTCCATTCTTCCACCAGATTCTGGGACCTTGATTTCTAAAAGAAATACAAAATGTACTTTCATCTGAAAACAACACCTTGGACCACTGAGCAACAGTCCAGTTTTTTGTTTCCTCCTTGGCCCAGGTAAGATGGTTCTGGCATTGTCTTTTGGTCATGAGTGGCTTGACGCATGGAATGCGACACTTGTAGCCCATGTCCTGGATATATCTATGTGTGGTGGTTCTTTAAGTACTGACTCCTGCAGCAGTCCACTGCTTGTGAATCTTCCCCAAATTTTTGACTGGCCTTTTCTTAACAATCCAATCAAGGCTGCGATTATCCTGGTTGCTTGTGCACTTTTTTCTACCACATTTTTTCCTTCTACTCAACCTTCCATTAATATGCATTGATACAGCACTCTGTGAACAGCCAGCTTCTTTAGCAATGAGTCTTTTGTAGCTCACCCTCCTTGTGGAGTGTGTCAATGATTGGTATCTAGACATCTGTCAAATCAGCAGTTTTCCCCATAACTGCGTCGCATACTTAACCAGACCAAGGGACTTCTTAAAATGGTTACAAAGCCTTTGCAGGTGTAATTTTTCTAATTTTCTGAAATAATGACTTTTGATTTTTCCTTGGCTATAAGCCATAATCTTCAAGATTAACTTAAATAAACACATGAAAAAGTTAACTCTGTTTGCAATGACTCTATGTAATATATGAGTCTCACTTTTTGAATTGGATTACTGAAAAAAAAGTATATATGCTGTTAACAGACCGTTATTTGCATATGCCAGTAATAAAAAACACATTTGCATGATTACACCCCACTGAACATAAATCAAATAAACCTTACAAATCATTAGTCAATTATAGGATTACTAAAATATCTTATATTAGGTCCAAATACCAGAATAATAATATGAGGTAGGATTTTTGAGGCAAAAGTTTACATACATTTCATATTAGAATATGGTAGCATGTGCAACTTAAACTGAATGACTTGGGTCAAATGTTTCACTTGGATTCCCTTACACAAGCTTTTTACAGTGTTGAGCATATGCGTCTTGGCGATCGAGATCGTCGATAGTCGATAGCTCGGCCGCTATCGTTAAGGTTTTTCGATAGTGAGCGTCGATTATGAGCGATGACCATTAAAGTCTATGGAGAGCAACAACACCTTCATTAGTACACCCAAACAAGCGTAGAACTGAATAACACATCCACAACAGTCAAAATGGATACTGTGCTACTCATCATAGGGCAACACACTAAGTTTATAAAACACAGCAAAAAAGTTCTACAGACCATTCACTATCCTGTCTTGTACCACAGCCTGACCCTTAAACCTGCATCACCCACAAATTGAAAAGTGCCAGAAGGCAGTATGGATTTGAAACCATCATGTTACTTGAACTGGACATTGAATATCCCTGTCCTGGCCACAGCCTGAGCCCTCAAACCTGCATGACCCCACATTACAAAGTGCCGGAATCATAGGATCTGTCTTTCAACCACCATTTTAGTTTCACTGACATTAGACTATTACCTGTCCATGGGCAACGAGGCAAGAGCCCCAAACCTGCATGACCCCCACATTTAAAAAGTGTCCGTGTAAATAAGGATCTATCATACCACCATTTTAGTTTCACAGGACAGTTGCACTATACCTGTCATGGAGCCCACAGCATGACACACAATAGCACACGGAAGTCTTTACAGTGGTGGCGTGTGAGAGCCAGCTGGCGTCCGTCATCTATTAACCGCATGTTATAACAAATGCCCTGATGACGCAGCAACGAAAACTGTCTTCTGAAAAGCAGAAGTGCGGAAGCGCGAAGGTGAGAACTCCAGCCTTCCTCATACACAGTCCAATACCTGGGTAGCCGCTTTTCCCTCCGTATGAGTGTTGACCAATTGAGCTTCATTTGGAAATACTGTTGTGTTAACGCCCTGTTTACACCCAGGTTGCCCTTTTATCTTGAATCTTTTTCTCATTTTACTCAAAGTGCTTGGAGGAAATGACACTTCTCTGTACACTTGTTTCTCTGTCGTGCTCCATACTCCTGTCTCCTGAATAACACACATCTGGTCAAGTTTGTCTGTACCTCCCTTGTACAATTCAGATTGAATTTTTTTAAAGCAGCTATTTAGTACATTCAAGTTGTTTTTAGTACTTTAATTCTAAAAACCATTTTTAAAATATGATGGAAGTCCCACCATGTCTTTGTTGTTCTCGTTTTTTTCATTGTATTAAATGGGTTCTTGTCTCAATACACGGATGATAGCTATGTTTTAAAGGATCTTGCAAAAACAGTCATTTTGGCATATATTTGTCCATTAACAGTGTCCTACACCACTATTTCCCTGTTTCTGACAGCACCATCACCTTGACCACTCTTGAAGTAATTGTGAAGAACAAAATGTCTGTATAAACAACATTTTTTAGAATAGTACCCTGTAGTATAGCTTGCATTTCACAGCAAAATGCCCCAAAAATTCAAAGCATGAACCCTTGAGCAACTTTGGACAGATTGTGAAGAACATCATGTCTGTTAGAAACAACATTTTTTTTAGAATAGGGGACCTCTAGTCTCAAGCTGCATGTCACAGTGAGTGCAAAATGCCCATAAAAGTTCAAAGCATGACCCCTTGAGCCACTTTGGCAATTGTGGAAGAACAAATGTCTGTTAGAAACAACATTTTTTTATAATAGAACCTGTAGTAGTGCTGCATTACAAAGCAGCATGACCCAAAAAATTATAAAAATCATGACTTCTCAGCCACTGTTAAATTGTGAGGGAGAAATGCCACTAGAAGCCACATTTCTGTTCCAAAGACCATGATATATGGCTGAATCTCACAGCTAGCGAGTGACCCCGAAAACACTTATAAATATGACCTTCTCAGCCCACTATTAAAAATGTGAGGGCAAATGCCACTTAGTAAGCCACATTTTCTGTTCTACAAAGGACAATAATTATAGCTGTATGCTTCACAGCAACAACGGTGTGACCTCAAAACGTATTGACAATGCGAAAACTGGACATTCTTAAGAATATAAGTGAGCTAAACATGTGAATACGGTGGTTTGTCATGAAAGCGTTTCAGTCTTTTACAGTCTCTCCTCACATCAAAACCACAAAATGATCCTGTTGGGAAAACAGAGAATAAAAACTTGCAGTAATAATATGATCATTTTATAAATTTTTTTTCAAGAGGACCATTTCTGTTTGAAAAAGGAATGTGAAGTAGACCGCAGACTAATCGGTTATGGTTCTCTGACGCTATCGCAATTGGGGCCAGACAAGAAGGGGGGGGGGAGGGAAAAAATGTAGAAATACAACCACATACAAAACATCATCAAAGATCCATGCCTGATTATCCATCTGATTGAAAGACTCAAACGATCCACATTATCTGTTGGAAAAGCCGATGCGGTTGTCTGTAATGTGCTATCCGAGCGCAGCTTGATTGCAGCAAGGTCCGCCTCAGATATTAACGCAGGCTCTGGCAGGACAACACCACTATGGCGACTAGACGAGCCAGCTCGGGGCATACGTCCATTTTGGATACCCAGAAGTTCCTACTGGTTCCGGAACACATCAAAAACATCGGTGATTGAGGACCGCATGATAGTCTGTGCACCCATTGATCCTTAGCACTATCTCTGTTGTGTACAGATGTGTGCTCTGCATGCATGCGTTGGTGAGGAGATGGTAAACAAAGATTGCCAAGTCACCCATTAGGCTTCGCCACCTGCCTCTGTCTGCCGCTACGCCTGGACTTGCACTCGTACTCGCTGTCACGGTCGGCTGTGATGTTTGTTTCCACCGTTGACATTTGGGGGAACGTGAAGCAAGACGTCAACGCGTCGAGGACTCTCAGTTGATCAATCATCAAGGTCTCCATTTCCTGCATTTTACACTTCTATTACTGGGTGGGTGGAAGGAAAGTGCTGATTTTTGTTTCTGTACCGGGGATCCAGGAGGTCGGTTCCACCCCAGGTAATCTGTTTGTTATTTTGATGGAGTCCTTAATGCGAGGATCATGTTATGGAGGAAATGAGCATCCAAGCACTCATGTGAGAGTTCAACATCACGGCATGTTCAGATCCACTCGAAACGAAAACGGGATGGGGAGAGTTTTCACCCCCTATTTATGGGTTTACAAGCGGAGTTCTTGTGTGCCACTTGACTTAAAGAGCCTTGAAATTAAATACTCTTCCTCCTATGTTTTTAGAGAATTATTTTGAAGTTTTCCCTGGTGAGTATCCGTATTGCTATGTAGGCAGTTTAGAGGGTTCCGTTAGGTATTCCTGTCCCATGACAGTTTGTGAAAATTTGTAGGTGATCATTGGTTGCGGGTTAGAATTAATAATTTTGACCAATGAACGTGTATGGTGAACCAAAGGATTATAGAAGACCAAGAATTTAGAATGCAGTTGTCGAGATCTATTTTTTTTTTTGATTGCAAGACTTCGATTTACGGTACTTTATTTGTACAATAAATTGGACATGTTTCTATTGTTCCAAGTCACCAGATGCTAAATGATCCATTCAATATGACCCAAAGGAACTTAAACAAAACAACTAACAACCACAACATTCATTAACGCACAAATCACAACACAAGCCATAAAAATATCACTATTTATACCCTCACCCATACCATCTTAGCACCAATGTACTTCATTCATAACGTCTTGCACACTTTATGAATTATGATTTTTTAAATAACAATGATAGATAAACTTTGAATAATAATTATTTTAGTTGAATAGTTATTTTACGATATATTGTTGCCCTTATGATGCATTGTTTTTTACTTTGTTGTCTTAACTCAGATTACATTATCACTCACTCTAAAAGCTCACAAAAATACATATCCCCCACTCTAACCTATTCCTTATGTATAAAACCACATTAATTATAGCCACACTATTTCCTATATGAACCTATGTATTAAACCCACCAAATAATGCCTACAAACTACTTTTGATCCTTACATACAATTCTCTGAACTACTTCTTATTAGTGACGATTCATCAGTGTTCATCATATAGGTGAACATGCTCATCTTCATCTATCGATTCCGCGAATATTTGAAAGTGATGTGTTTGAGGTTCATGTGCGTGTGGATCAGTTTAGCAAATTATAGTTTTCTATTACCTCCCTCTTCCTTTAAATATAACTGGCAATTTATATATTACCCAGTACAAGTACGTTTCGCTTGAGGAGCTCAGGGAGTTGTGGGTTTAGCTCTAAGGTTTTTTGTGCCTCTATTCTGTTCCGTTAATGCAACTAGTGGGATTTAACTCTTTACATATTTTTATATGTAATAGGAGTGTTGGCTTTCCCACGATACGGGAATTAAATCTCGTCCCGAATTGAGAAAAATAGATTGAAATCCAAGATAATTATAGATGTTGGTATTGCGGTAATATACCAAACAATTAGTATGCGACTACTGTATTCCTGTATTTTGATTAGATTTATATGCTCCGATTTTATTAATGGCTGAGGAATATGCCGATAAGAGTAGCCTTAGTGGATGCCCTCTTTCGAGTTTTTCAAAATTGTAGGCAAAATAATCATATAATCACATATAAAGTGTTATCTTCATACTGCCGAGTGTTTTTGCCTTGTTCGTTAGTTAGTGTTGTGTTTCAGATATGCTTTAATAGGACCACTTTTGTCCTTAACCGCTTCTCCCAAGGAATCATGACATCCCCTCCTGAAGCAAACTGAAATGACATATATGAGGTTCAGAGGATTCTTGTGGAGAAGCGTCACAGAGGGAGGATCTATTTTCTTGTGGACTGGAAGGGGTTTGTGCCCAAAGAGAAGTCTTGGGAGCTAGTGGAAAACATTAATTCTCCCGATCTCATCCACCGATTCCACCAGACCCAGAAGAAGAGGGGACTTAAGGGGAGTTACTGCCAGCCTCTGCCAGCTACTCCTGTACCCCGCCAGCACATTAATTTTCACCGCAAGTCACCATGGCAGGGGTAGCAACCTGAGAGTCCCCACAGCGGTGGGCTCAGGTGAATACCAGGGGGCTCCTTAGACTCCGCTTCCTTGCATCTTACTTTAATGCATCTCTCGTGATGACCAAGAGGACCACAACCCTCATCTGATACAACTGCGATAGGTTTATGTAGGGGCGCTATTAAAAGTGCTATGGGGTGTAACTTGATAGTTAAAAAAAGGGGTAGTCTGACTGCTTGCTTACCCATGTGGATTAAGGGAGCAGCAGAAATATGTCCTCTTTTTAGGTGGGACACAGTTTGGGAACTATTATTTGTTATATTATATTTATGTGATTCCTATTATGGTTTATTAGCGATTAAGCAATTGTTTAAATAATGTCTTCAAATAAAATGTTTCGTTGAGTATTTTTTGGGGTTCAGACATAATGACCTTAGGCAAAGTGAGGTTAGGAAAGGGATAATGGGTATGAATCCTGTGCTTTAATCATATATGCATGACAGACATGTTTTCAGATACACGTAGAGAAACTTTAATATCCATTTATTTAATTAAGATCTTTCTGATGGCAAATGTCAGGTTTCCAAGGTTTTTGATGGATAGTCCACTATGTAATTTGCACAGTCAAATGAAAAACAAGATAGCTAAATCAGATGTACAGTGCAGTGTGAAGAACCTACTAAACAACATGTCTTAATTTCCTAGAGTGTAACAAGTGTAGTAGTATTATAGTTACCTGAAAATTAAAGTTCCTTTTTATTCTTTGCAAACGTGTTTCACCTAAACACGCCTACAAAACATTTCAAGAGTTTACCTTCAAATTCATTGTAGGAAAGTAATACATTATTTATCACATTATATAATGTAGTAAGTCACCTTTAAATAGGGTTAGCTATGGCAAGTACATTTTTGGATATAGATCAAAGATTACAGATGCCAATACATAGACTATCTCATTCACTTTTCATTATTTTATATCTGTTGAGTAGATTGACCCCTTTCCATTGCCAATCTGTAAATATATGTCCTAGATGACAATGCACCATGGGGCCAGTGCATAGATCTACAGTATACCTTCAATCCTAATTTAATTTCAGATCAACAAGTAGGTCAGACACAGCATCAACCCAACTGTCCTGAAATACTCATTGTGTTTACATTAAACCTGCCTTTTTTAACACACTTTTTATTGTTTTTCAACAACTAGGCATTCCATTAGCAAATTTTCCAGTATAGAAGTAAAAAAATAAATTATTCCAGAGTATGATATACAGAGCTTTGGTTTGACAAAATGTAACCTTGAAATTTTTTTTGTGCATATATTATAATTTTTATCATATAAAAGATAATTTAAAAAAATTAACGTAATTGGAATCTGTCATGATTGTGCCTGACAGACCCCCAGCTTTGAGTTCTGTGCTGCCAAATGGCCTTTGCAACAAAAAACCACCGTTTTCGGCGTAATTTGTTTCATATTTTTTGTCTCAACCAGTGTGAACTGGAGTCATACTTTCTCTGTTAATTGAATCCTTGTCAACCGCCTCGTCGTTCAGTGGGTCCTCCAGCACTTGGCTAGTTTAACATATTTCTTGCATGTCCTTTTTGATTGCGACAGCCTTATATTCAACCCAGTCTTTGTGCTTCCACTATCATCCAATCTGCTTTTCTTTGTTCTCTGTCTGTTATAAAAGGGTTCCTGTGCCATTTCTCCTTGCCTGCTATACTGGTTACCTTTTGTGCCTGTAAGCTAGCCTGGTTCTCTTTCTTGCTTTACCTGTTACCTGATCTTAGCTATACTTACCAACTATTCCTCTGCTTTAGTGATTCTGTACTGCTTCTCCCGACTGTTGCTGACCTGGCTAGTTTGATCTGCTGTTTTTGTGTTTAGTGTTTGTTTTGTCTGCGTCTTGTGTATTCACCTACTTAGCGTATCTTGCAGTCTTCAGTTGGGGCAGACCTGTTAAGGATTTGGGCATCCCCAAAAGGCAGGGACAGTGGGTTGGGAACATGCTCGTGGCCTCACTCAGTCGGTGTCTACTCGTGTGCCCCTGACCAGTTCCTCACAGAATTTCTGCAACAAATCTAATCTATTAAAACATAACCTTATTTATCCCACTTTGTGAACCCTGTAAGACAAAAAAACAACATTAGAATTTCATTTTTTGATCACCTTGTCTCCTGGAAAAAAAATGAATAAGAAGTGATCAAAAAGTCACATGTACCCTAACAAGGTAACATTAAAAACTACAGCTGGCCCCACTAAAACAAGCCCTCTTTGAGCTCCTTTGCTCCAAATTATGGGCTTCGGAATATGGCAATTAAAAGCAAAATTACAAAGGGGTAAACTAAAAGCCTAGTAAACTAGTAAACTATAATAAGAACTATATAAATTTGGTATAGCTGTCATTGCACTAACACACAGAAAAAATGTCACCTTTACTACATATTAACCCTTAAAAACAAAATCCCCCAAAAAATGCAAGAATTGTGTTTTTATTTCAATTCGCTTTGCCCAGATTTATAATGCATTTTAGACAGTTTTGCACTTAATTAGAAGGAATTAAAATGGATCTGGAGAAAGAGGCGTGACTTTGGTGAGCTGAATTCTGACAAAATTGCACACAAATTTTAGGACAACATTTTGCTCTTAAGCAGCCTGTACAGTATATGGCTCATTGGCCTATTAGAGCCTGCCAAAAGTTTTCTGTTGGCCCAAAACAGATGTGAAAACGATGCGGCCACAGTGAATGGAGGTGGCCATGCATTCATGGCTCTCCTCCATTCATATTTATGGGAGTTCCGAATACAGCCAAGCACAGTCACTCAGCTGTATTCAGAACTATCTACGTTCTATGTGGATGGACCGAAAGGAGATTCAATAACCACATTAGCAATGCCAGCTAAACTGCACAACTTTTTCCATCTGAAACCAGCAGTGTGGAGGGTGCTCGGACCTTCTCAGAGGACAGCAGAGTCAGAGAAGTATCCATAACAGGTGAGCGGTAGCTGCGGAAACTTTTTGGAGAGAATACATAAGAGACAAAACATTGTTCCTTGGTTGCCAAAACGTTATTGCCATACCAAAGGAATACAATCTTCAACATCACAAAAAAACTATTTTAGGGCCTGGAGAAGTTCAGCCAAGATCAATTTTGGCCCCTACCTACTACCACGTTGGGCAGGTCTACCTTAAAGTAAGCCAACTGAAAGGTGACACCGGGAAAAGAAAGTGTCTAGCATGCCTAGAAGAATGTGGCAAATCTATCAGACATTGAAATCCACTGTGATATGGTAAATCTTCTGCCCATCTGTTCTACAGTGAAACTGGGTTTAAGACAGTATTGATGAATCTTTCCCAATAGGTGTACATTGTATCTCCTCTTCTGATGGCAGGCCACACATTAGGCATGCATGTCTCGAAGTCAATATGACAAAAAAAGGTCAGATAAAATTCATTCATTCATAGAACTACCATGTGTGTATTTTTATCCAGTTTGAAAGAGCTGTTAGTGGATAAGTGTATTGCTACCCATGTCCCAATATATCAGAGAAGCAAACTACTCTGGCAGCACTGCAGCCAACAGTGATAAATCTAATTCCAGACCTTACTTAGTAAAATATTACCACCGCAGACATCTTCAGGATATAAACATGCATACAAATGAATATGTATAGTCTGTCCACGTAGGTTGCAGTTAGTAAGCTAAGCCTATGCTGTCCAAGTATGTTCATGAAAGGGTCACATTTATGCGGTCAACATACATTTACTGCTAGAGTGTCATTTGAATCAATATACTATAGAAATGTATACAACTGCTACAGATCGAAGAAACAAAGCTACTTTAAAGGGACTTCTATGTTTGAAGGGAACCTGTCAGCTACTTTATGCTACAGAACCAAAGACAGCAGGAAATAACTGCAGGTTACCCGGTCCCAACCATGTGGGTTTTATCCTGAATCGCTGCACCCGGTGATGTTGGGCCAGGTAATGGGAAGAAACAGCCGCAGCCAGTGTCAGACTGAAGTTCCTTGGGCCAACCTGAGGAATTTATAAGGGCCCACCCTCTTTCTACAGGACATTAGCACAGCTACTTTTAAGTACTTTTTGTAACTCCAGCAATCCTTGCACAAACAGGATTTAATAGGATATCTAGTGATTGGTTCTAAAGTCAGTCAATTTAGGTTGTTCTCTTCAAGAAACATTAGGGGCGACATGTCCCATTAGGGCTGCACCATTTTTTTGTGTATTTTGCGCCTAAAAACTGTTGACGCCATATTCTCTATATAAATGAACTGTAGTACAATAAAATTAGGCGCATTATACGCCAGGCACGACACATTTCAATACGCCTAAATTTGGCGCATCAAATATGCTAGCAGTGATATGCTATGTGCCTACATTATGCTATGAGCCTAGATTAGGAGCATAAATTTTACTATGCAAGGTATACCACACTCCAAATTTTTGACAGGTTCATTCATTCAGACGCACTATAAACTCATTTAAAGGGGTTGTCTCATCTCAAAGTTTCATATGATGCATGAATGAAATAATGCTGCTTTGCTCTGTCACTTCCTGGTCAAGCTGTCTGTAATTAGCATATGAGCTCTGAGTAGTCAGACTTCTCTGTTTATTATGTTTATTAGTCTAGATTCGCTAAATTACCTTCTACCAGGACAGGAGAAGCTTCTGAGCTAATGTAAACAGTCGAGTAATTACTGTCTTTTGTCTGAAAGATCAGATAACACACAAGCACTCACCTTTGTGATGTGATGATGACATCACTCCCTACTATCAGATAGAACAAACAGCAGGGGAGAAGGAGTATACAGGCTGGTCACTTGGGAAACTAGAAAGCCCTCAGAAGGTGATAAAAATCATTTGTAGCTCCTTAACAAAAAAAGATGAACAAATCAATATATTTGGAAAACATCTTCATTTACTGTTCCCTACATTTTGAAAGCTATTCTTTGTAGTGAGACAACCCCTTTAATGTGCCTTAAACTGGCATGGCGCCGCCTCTTTTCTGACATGTCACCCTAGGTGTGTATTACTATGTCAGCTTGGGCCCACTGGAAGATCCTATGATATTCTGGTGGGTCAGTGGCCATAGCTGGGAGAGATAAGTCCAATATGTGTCTTCTCCCCGCCCCTCATTTAAACGGAAAGCTCTCTCCCATATTTGCCTATGGGAGACAGTTGTCAGTTTAGCTGATATAACAAGGAAAAGGCGCACAATGCACTCATCTCTTTTTGGTTCAGCTGCTTTTCCCTATACTCGGCCCAACTTCACAAAGTGTTTTATCCTGAAACATCACAGGTTTTAGAGTAAAAGCCACATAGTTGGGACCAGGTAACCTGCAGTTTGTTCATGCTGGCCGTCACTTGGGCAGCATAAAATAGCTGACAGGTACCCTTTTAATGTGCTTAGTAATATTGGTAAGGCCAGGTTCGCTTCTGTATCCAAGGTTCTGTAATTTCATCACAGATTTTGTCAAAAATGATGAAAAACGTATTTCTTCCATTAAAATGATGGACCCTGTTGCAGTATATGGGGTATTGTTGGTGTTCGCTATGAAACAGATCTCTGTAACAAAGGCTCCAAACGGAATCTCTGCTGCAGATATGAACCTAGCCTTAATTCGGTATGTAGAGGAAGCTAGAAAACTATGATGCCATTTTTTGTGCCACGTGTCGAGAGTACTGAGCATGATGAAATATTTTTAAATTCTCTCTAATGTATAACTTGTTCTCTGTTCTGATGCTTTAAAGGGAAATGTTAACTACTAATTGTCCAGCTGAAACTGAATCCAGTCCCATGGCAGGGAAACGGTTTCATACCGTATTATAAGCCTCATGAAGTGCGTTATCTGTCCCTTACTTCTGTAGATAGATTGCCTGTGGCACTTTTGTGCAGCAAGAGCAGCAGGCTAATATGCCATTGGCCTGTCATACTTGAAACAAGGTTAGAAGAAATTCACGGATTAAACTTCTGACGGAGCTTTACGTATGTGCTCAGCAGGCTCTCCGACATAACATACACTCGAAGAGATACCATGGGGAGAAGTATATAACAGCCATTCAGCGGAGCATAGTAGTGGTCTAGTTCAAAACATCCCATAAGCATTAATGTGAGAAAACAAATACATGGCTTCTGTAATAGTCCATACATGTCCTTGCTAAAGAGCTGCTAAAATAATATCGTCACCTACAGAGGCAATACAGCTTCAGAAAGAAATTAGGACTTGGAAGTGGAACCAAGGATTGTTGGTACTAATCCCGTGTTACAGCTTGTAATATGGCATTCACAATTCTGCTGGCTTCAGCAGGGAAATCTCCCAGGATTCCTTGGTAGTTTACTGAACAAAGATTACTTCTTGTGATTTTTATTCTGGGAAGTAAAATCTTTTCAGCAGGTAATGTACAGACGAAAAAAATGGTCCATTGATTTCCAAGAGTTTAGCTAGGTTGTTAACTGCTTCTATTCCCTACTTGCAGAACTGTGAATGCTGCTATGGACTAAAATACAAACTGTAACTCCGGATCAATGCAACATAAGTGAAAGGGGTTGTCTCACTACAAGGATTGCTTTTTATGTTAAAGAGCTTGCAAAAACAAGTCACTTTGCAATATATGTCCATTATGAGTGTCCTACCTTTTCCTAGATATCCCCTCTTGTATGGGCTGAATCAGCCCCTCAGGTCGCTATAGCTTCAGTCCTGTTTGATCTTTCATGATAGGCTGCCAGCACTGGTTGTTATAGCTACAGACCTGGCTTCTACTGCAGCCTAGTGGAAACCAGTAAACATGCCCCTGAATTAAAAAGGAAACCAAGAAAACAGGACTGAGGTAAGATGAATCAATGTAGTGAGACAACCCCTTGAAGCATTGTATGTACAAGGTTACATAAGGAAAATGACGCATATATGTGGTACAATTATTGTCTTGTATCTTCTTTTTTTTTCAGGGGATGGCCAGGTGGATTTTGAAGAGTTTGTGACGTTACTGGGACCAAAAATTACAACTTCTGGGATCCCAGACAAGTTTCGTGGTGCTGACTTTGACACTGTGTTTTGGAAGGTATTTTGCACACGATTTTACTAA
>JAODAL010061923.1:0-20040 GCA_025379985.1 Phyllomedusa bahiana | reverse complement strand
AAAAGGCTAAACCTTCTATAAACATACATTAATAAAACCCCTAACAAGGGGTTTGTCGCCGGACCAGCGCTCATAAGGAATTGCAATAGAGAGAATTGCGGGAAATCAGTAATTCAAATTTTTAAGCTTTTCTTTGGGTGGGCTAAACCGCCAATCAAAATTAGGAGGACAGTGTCCTGAAAACCTATGGCGAATTTTGCCCCAATAAAATAGGAGCGACAAGACCCTTTTATTCTATGGGAGAAGTTTGCAATCAAAATCCAAGGGGGCATTTTAAAATACAGTAAAAATGGGAAAAGAGCTGATTGGTGAGTAGCGGGGGTTGGTTCCCCAGCAATCAGGGAGTATTTCCCCCATTGTGTTATGGAGGCGGCGCATAAAAATTAGCGGCGCCGTGCGCACGAAAATTAATAAAAAAAATCATTTTGATTAAGTGTAAAAAACTTATAATAAAGAGCTAAAACCTTCTGTAAAAATAATCAGTTAAAACCCGAAAAACCGTTTGTCGCCGAGACCGGCGTACTAGGGAATTGCAAAGAGAGAATTCCCGGGAAATACGAATTCAAATTGTTTAACTCTTCTGATTGGTCGGCATAAACCCAGCCAATCAAAATAGGAGCGACAGTGGCCCATTATATCTATGGAGGAAATTGACCAATCAGAATAGGAGCGACAGGGCCCCATTATAACCTATGGAAAAAAATTGCCAATCATATTCAAGGGGGACAGTTCAAAATACAGTAAAAAGGCAGAAACAAGCTGATTGGGTTTAGCTTGCGGGGGGGCTGTCCAGTTTTGCCAACAAAGGCGAGTATTTCTCATGGTTCTATGGGGAAAAAAAATTCGAGCGAGCCCCGTGATTTTCCCAAGTTTAAAAAAGGCACGTTTTTGGCCAATGGGGAGCAGTGACGCCCTAGGGTTTTCCTATGCAATCTGAAATAAAATGTACATGGCCGAAATCAAATGATAAGACAAGAAGTTTGTCCCGTGTGTTAAAAAATTGCTATTAATATGGCGGTAAAAAAAAAAAAAAAATATTAAATCAAAAAAATCATTTTTATTTCTTTTTTTTCGTTGCCCCTTTATTTGACCCTTTGGTAAAAAAAATAAAGAGGGAGCCCCGAGTTTCTGTCGGATCTTCATTGTTTCCCTCGCATTTTCTGACCCTGTTCACTTCACCGCCGCGGGCATTTGTCAAAAATAAACAGGTCTCCCCTGTCGGAGTGCCGAGCGTTTGCACTGCCCCTGCTTTCCCCCTGTGATCTACATGCTCGGAGTTTCGGGCGCCGGTCCTGCCCCGGAAAACCCCCTAACGCGCCACACCGCGCCTTGCCCCCCCCTTCATGCGGGGCGCAGCTGAAAGTGGCGAAACGGCATCCCGCCCCCCGGACGCGGGATTCGGGGGGGAGGCGCAGGATACGCCAAAAAAAAACAGGGTAAGCCTTCATAATGGCCCCCTTATGTTTTGTCGGGGGGGAAAATTAAAAGTCGAATGGGTAAAATTTTATTTTTTCCTTACTGTAAGCATTTTGTGGAACACTGTCCGCTTCCTTAGGCATTTAAATTGGTTGGCTTTTGATTCTAAAAAAAGTGGAATTCTTTTTTATAATTTCGGGAAAACTTTGATTCTGAACGAAGTGGGTTTTTTGGGGTACTTGGGGAAAAAAGTGTGTTTTTGATTGAAAAAAGGGGCTGCGGAATGGCGTTCAGGGGCAAAGAATTTGGGGAAAGAGAAAGGGTGTTTTTAGAATGTGCAGGTTTAAAGCCAATCAGGGGGGGGTTCTTGTGGTAAAGCACTTATAATCCGGGGCCATGCTCGTTTCTAACCTCCCCCGTGCTGTGTGGGGAAGGTGCTCCCCACCGCTGCTGGGTTATGATATCTAATACAAAAGAAACCCCCCAAATTTTATACGCTTTTTTTGGGGGGTGTCACAGTTGTTCGGGATGCTTTTTACGTTCTAATTTGATTTTGGGGGGTTTGGAACCTGAAGTCCGAGTGTCCCAATGCGCTGATATCATTTTAAAGCTATCTGTCAGTTCTTGAGAAAATTTAATATCAAGGGGGTTTTCTAGCCGTTCCTTTGTATTTTAGTTAAAGAAAAAAGCGTTTTTTTCAATTCCCAAAAACAAATTAAATTTTTGGCACCTCATTTTTTTGCGCAAAATTTTGTCCAGGGGTTTTTTAAAACGTTGTTCTGGTTGTGGTACTAAAAGAAACGTTCTTTTTTTTTTGGCTGTAGCATAATTTATAGAAAATTAATTACAAATTTTTCTGTTGTTGTATTCGTAAAATACACGCCCCTTTTAACATCTACAAAGTGGTAATTGTTGGCAGCACATTTATTTTGCGCAATTTACATTGAAGGGTTAACTAAGTATTTTTCTGCAGTTGTACTTAGTAAAAGAAACGTTATTTCCAAAAAAGAAATTTTGCCTGTAGCATAATTCATAATCGAAGGTTAATGTCACGGTCGGAGATGGGGGATCCTCTGGACCACCGCAAGCGATGGCGTAAGCCACGCCAGGGAGCGGAATCTAAGTAGGTCCCGGTTTTCACCAGAGCCCGGCGTAAAGCGGGATGGACTTGCTGCGGCGGGAGTCTACCACATCGCTACCCCTGACGTGACTTGCTTGCGGAGGCAGCCGAGGTGTAGCGTGGTGCAGAATCGTCAGGCAGGCTCGTAGTCGGGGACAGGCAGAAGGTCATGACAAGTGGCAATGGTTCGTGGTCGTGGACAGGCAGTAGGTCAGGGCAGGCGGCAAGATGCGTGGTCAAGGAACGGAAGCAATGGTACGGTACACGATAAATCAGAACAAGGCTTGGAACGCTTTCTCTATAGGCTAAATGGCACTAAAGATCCGGCAACAAGCACCAGGAAGGGGAAGGCTTAAATAAGGGCAGTGACCGGCAATACCCACTTGCCGGTGCACTGGCCCCTTAAGAGCGGGGACGCGCGCGCCGGGAGACTGGAGCTGCAGCAGGAGCGCGGCCGGGTAAGGAGGAGGGTGACTGGCCGGCCGGGTGAGAGTGCCCACCGCCTGACATGCGGGCGGCGGTGCTGCTCGTGCGAGGACCACGGGTGTGCCTGCGACCCGGGACGGGGGTCGCAGGCCCACCCGTGACAGTACCCCCCCCCCTTCGGCCTCCCCCTCTTTCTGGCCTGGAGGAACTTCTGAATGATGTTACGATCCAGAATATTGTCCTCTGGCTCCCAAGACTTCTCTTCGGGCCCAAACCCCTTCCAGTCAATGAGAAAAAAACACTTCCCTCTGACCGTCTTCACATCTAGAATCTTTACTGTAAAGACATCGGTGGCATCGGCCTCAGGAGTGGGAGGAGCGATTTAGGATGACCGGTTTTAGAAGAGAGACATGGAAGGAGTTCGGGACCCTCATAGTGGGAGGAAGGCGGAGCTTTGTATGCTACTGGATTATGCACTTAAGCACCTCGAATGGGCCCAGGAACCGGGGACCCAGCTTATAGCTGGGAACCTTGAAACGTATATATTTAGCCGACAACCACACCTTGTCACCTGGCGAGAAGGTTGGCGGAGGTCTTCGCTTTTTGTCGGCTTGTGCCTTGGTACGAGCGGAAGCCTGGAGTAGAGAATGGTGCGTCTGTTTCCAGATAGCTGTCAGGTCCTTGACCAGATCCTCCACTGCAGGTACCTCCAAGGGCATAGAAAGGGGAAGGGGTGGGCGGGGATGTTGCACGTAGACAATAAAGAAAGGAACAGCTTCAGCAGACTCCGAGTCCAATGAGTTACAGGAAAACTCGCCCAGGGCAACAAGCTGGACCAATCATCCTGGCGCGCGGAGACAAAGTGGCGCAGGTAGCAGCCTAGGGTCTGGTTCACTCTCTCTACCTGCCCATTGGACTGGGGGTGGTAGGCCGAAGAAAAGTCCAGTTTCACTTGTAGTTGGTTGCAGAGGAGCGCTAGAATCTGGAGACAAATTGGACGCCCGGTCCGACACTATGTGCCAAGGAAGCCCATGCAGCCAAAAAATATATAGAAAAAATAGAATGGCAAGACGAGGGGCTGAGGGCAGACCTGGCAGAGGAATAAAGTAGGACATCTTTGAAAAACGGTCTGTAACCACCCAGATCACGGTGTTACCAGAGGAAGGAGGGAGATCCGTGATAAAATCCATGGCCACATGGGTCCAAGGAAAGCTGGGTATAGGTAGAGGAAGGAGCAGACCTGCCAGTTTGAAACGAGGGGACTTGTTCCAGGCACAGGAAGTGCAAGACTCCACAAACTCATGAACGTTCTGGGCTAGGCCCGGCCACCAGTAGAATCGAGAGATGAGGGAGCAGGACCTCTGCACTCCCGGGTGCCCCGCCATACGAGAGCAATGACCCCATGACAATATCTTCTTCCGAAGAGCTGGGAGGACGTATGTCTTGCCGGGAGGAATGCGTTGTAGGTCTACCGGCGCGGCAGAGATGAGCCGGTCTGGATGGATAATGTACCATGGAGTGCACTCGTCCCCAGTCACATCCGAAGCATGGGAGAGAGCGTCGGCCTTGAAATTTCGTTCCGCAGGGCGAAAATTAATGAGAAAATTAAACCGGGAAAAGAAGAGGGACCAACGAGCCTGGCGTGTATTTAAGCGTTGAGCAGTCTGGAGATATAGCAGGTTTTTATGGTCGGTATAAATGCTGACTGGGTGACGAGCCCCCTCCAAGAGATACCGTCACTCTTCCAGAGCCAGCTTGATTGCAAGTAACTCCCGGTCCCCGATAGAGTGATTCCTTTCAGCAGAGGAAAAACTTTTAGAGAAAAAACTGCAAGTGAGGGTCTTGCCTTTGGGCCCTTTCTGTGAGAGTACGGCCCTGGCCCCCACCGTGGAGGCATCGACCTCGAGAAAAAATGTTTTTTCTGTTTCTGGCCGGGAGAACTCAGGCGCAGAGGCGAAGGCAGACTTTAACTTAGTGAAGGCTTCCTCTGCCACTGGTGGCCATAGCTTTGGATTGGCGTTCTTCTTGGTCAATGCTACTATGGGAGATACAAGTGAGGAGAAATGTGGTATAAATTGCCTATAATAGTTGGTGAACCCCAGGAAGCTTTGTATGACTCAGAGCCCACTGGGGCGCGGCCACTGTAGGACGGCAGACAACTTAGCGGGGTCCATCTGCAGGCCCTTGTCGGAAATGATGTAGCCGAGGAATGGGAGGCTCTGCTGATGAAACAGGCACTTCTCGAGCTTGGCATAGAGTCGGTTGGCCCTTAGACGTCTGAGGACCTGTTGTACATGAACTTGATGGGACTCAAGGTCGGGGGAGAACACCAGAATGTCGTCTAGATAAACAACCACGCACGTGTACAGGAGGTCCCGGAAGATGTCATTGATGCATTCTTGGAAGACGGCCGGGGCATTGCAGAGCCCGAAGGGCATGACCAGGTACTCGAAGTGCCCGTCGCGGGTGTTGAAAGCGGTCTTCCATTCATCGCCCTCACGTATTCGTATGAGGTTATAAGCCCCTCGCAGGTCCAGTTTAGTAAAGATCTTGGTACCTCGTAGCCGGTCAAAAAGCTCCGTGATCAGGGGCAGAGGATAGCGGTTCTTTACTTGATCTTGTTGAGGCCTCGATGTCTATGCAAGGACGTAGGGTACGTCTTGTTAGTCACGAAAAAGAACCCGGCCCAGCTGATGAGGAGGACTTTCGGATGAACGACTTATTGAGATTCTACTTGAGTTTTGTATACATAGCAAGGGTCTCAGGTAACGACAGGTGGTTATCCCTGACCCTTGGAGGAGACGTCCCGGGCAGAAGATCAATAGGACAGTCATATGGGCGATGGGGCTGCAACGTCTCTGCTTGCTTCTCGGAGAAGACGTCTGCAAAGGCTTGATATGGTGCTGAAAGGCCCGTCAGAGGCTTAGACTACACAGGAGAAGCGGTAAGCACCGGGCGAGGTGACACCAAACAGCGAGACTGACACTCCGAACCCCAACTCAGGACTCGTCTGCCAGTCGAGCACGGGAGCATGGCGCTGCAGCCACGGGAGACCCAGGAGAATGGACTAGGAAGAACGGGGTAGTATGTAAAACGCAAGTCTCTCCTTGTGCAGAACCCCTACTTGTAGGACCAGAGGCTCAGTGCGGAACCGAATTGGATCCTTGAGAATTTCTCCACTGACAGAGGATATGAGTAGGGGCTTCTCCAGGCGGATCACAGGGAGATTATGCTGGGACACCAGGGCAGCGTCCAAGAAATTTCCAGCTGACCCAGAGTCCAGGAAGGCAGCAGCGTGAAACTGGGAACCAGACCCAGTGCCGACGATCACGGGCATGGTCAGGCAAGGAGAGGGCTTGCTCTCAACTAGGGATGCCTCTCCTACGTACCCTAGGTGCGCCCGTTTTCCGGACGCTGAGGGCGCAGTGGGCAGGATCTGTGGAAATGGTCTGCACTGCCACAGTACAGACAAAGATTCTCCTCACGTCTTCTTGTTAGCTCCAACGCAGACAGGTGGACTCTATCCTCTTCCATGGCCTCCTCGGCAGCAGGCGGAGGGCAACTGTGGTGGCCTTTGAAATGCTGGAGCCAGACGAGGGAGATGGCAGGGTCTAGCCTGTTCTCGTTCCTGCCGGAGTTCCTCTTGGCGTTCCGAGAAACGGATGTCAATCCGAGTGGCCAGGGAGATAAGGTCACTCAAGGAAGACTGGAGGTCCCGGGCAGATAAGGCATCCTTGATGCGGCTGGAGAGGCCCTTCTTGAAGGTGGCAGTCAATGCCGCTTCATTCCAAGATGACTCGGAAGCCAAAGTGCAGAAACGTACGGCATAGTCCGCCTACAGATGAGTCCCCTTGGCGCAGGTTTAGCAAGGCGGTTTCTGGCAGAAGAAGCCCGGGCAGGTTCATCGAAAACACTCCTGAACTCGGTGAGGAATGTAGCAAGGTTGGCTGTGACCGGATCGTCCCTGTCCCAGAGAGGGGTAGCCCAGGCCAGGGCTTTCCGGGAGAGAAGGCTGAGCACGAACGCCCCCTTTGACCATTCGGTAGGAAATTGGTTGCCCATTAATTCGATATGCAGGGAGCATTGGGTGATAAAGCCCGTGCATGCCTTGGAGTCCCCATCGAATTTGGACGGCATAGACAGACGGAGCCATGGACCAGCGGTCGGAGCTGGAAACGGAGGAGCAGCGGGAGCCACGGTAGCGGGTTGCTGCTGCTGAGCGGCCAGGAACTGCTGCATCATGGCGGAGAGATGGCTGAGTTGCTGGGCTTGCTGAGCGATCTGTTGCGACTGCTGAGCCACAATGGCGGTGAGGTCAGCGTCGGGCGGCAGAGACACCTTTGCGGGATCCAAGGCCGGATCTTACTGTCACGGTCGGAGATAGTGGATCCTCTGGACCACCGCAAGCGATGGCGTAAGCCATGCCAGGGAGCGTAATCTAAGTAAGTCCCGGTTTTCACCAGAGCCCGCCGCAAAGTGGGATGGACTTGCTGCGGCGGGAGTCTACCAGGTTGCTACCCCTGACGTGACTTGCTTGCGGAGGCACCCGAGGTGTAGCGTGGTGCAGAATCGTCAGGCAGGCTCGTAGTCGGGGACAGGCAAGAGGTCAGGACAGGCGGCAATGATTCGTGGTCGTGGACAGGCAGTAGGTCAGGGCAGGCGGCAAGAGGCGAGGTCGAGGAACGGAAGCTAATGGTACGATACACGATAAATCAGAACAAGGCTTGGAACGCTTTCTCTAAAGGCTAAATGGCACTAAAGATCCAGCAACAAGCACCAGGAAGGGGCAGGCTTAAATAAGGGCAGTGACTGGCAATACCCAATTACCGGTGCACTGGCCCTTTAAAGTTCACAGAGACGGCGCGCGCGCCCTAGAGAGCTGGGACGTGCGCGCCGGGAGACTGGAGCTGCAGCAGGAGCGCGGCCGGGTAAGTAGGAGGGTGACTGGCCGGCTTGGATGAGCGTGCCCACCGCCCGACATGTGGGCGGCGGTGCTGCTCGTGCGGGCACCACGGGTGTGCCTGCGACCCGGGACAGGGGTCGCAGGCCCACCCGTGACAGTTAATTACAAGTTTTTCTGTTGTTGTGTTCCGTAAAATACACGCCGTTTTAACACGCTGCAAAGCTGGTAATTGTTGGCAGCACATTTCTTTTGCGCAATTTACATCCAAGTGTTAACTAAGTATTTTTCTGCAGTTGTACTTAGTAAAAGAAATGTTCTTTTTCACTGCCAAAGAAGAAATTTTGGCTGTAGCATAATTGATATCTGAAGGTTAATTACAAGTTTTTCTGTTGTTGTGTTCCGTAAAATACACGCCGTTTTAACACGCTGCAAAGCTGGTAATTGTTGGCAGCACATTTCTTTTGCGCAATTTACATCCAAGGGTTAACTAAGTATTTTTCTGCAGTTGTATTCAGTAAAAGAAAAGTTTTTCACCGCCAAAGAAGAAATTCTGTAGCATAATTCATATCCGAAGGTTAATTAAGCCTGTTTGTGCTTTTATATTCAGTAAAATACACAGTGTTTTTAAACGGCACATACAAGTAAATTTTTCCTGCCCATTTGTGGAGCGCAATTTATATCCAAGGGTTACCCAAGCTTGTTAGTGGGTTCATTTGGAGTCAAATACAGGGTGTGTATTTATCATATACAGATATCTTCATCAAACAGAGTCTGTACATTTTAGAACAAACAGTATGTCAGACAGAGAGGTGGCAGGCTCTTCACCTGCGAGTGGCAGTGACACAAACATTCCTGGAGCAGGCACAGGTCGCAGCACAGTAAGGGGACGTCGCAGCAGGGGTCACATGGTGAGGCCAGAACTGCCGGTGTCATCTAGCGGCCGTGTGTTGTTCAGCAACCCAATGGATCTTGATTGGTTGACTCGGTCATCCACTTCCTCCCAGATGATATCTGACAACCCCAGCCAAGAGTCGGTAAGAACGTCAGACACAACCCTTAGTTGGCATGGCCCAGGAGCGGGTAAGCAGCCCTCACAGTCCTCAACCCGCCTCTGTCCCATCCGGTTCCCTCAGCCAGAGATCTACTATGTGGTCTGGGCTCAGCGCCACTATATAGCGAGGATGAACAATTTGAGGAGGGCAGTCAGCAGCTACTTGGCAGCGAAGCAACGGGGCCAATATCCCCTGCTTCTGGCAGTAGGCGGCATGGGAGAGTGGCATGGGCGGTCATGTAGGGAGGGGTCAGCCTCGGCAGACCAAGACCGGTGCTGAGGACAGCAGTGACGATGAAACACAAATCGATGATGATGTAGCCGACCGCACTTGGGAGCCAGGAAAAGAGGGCGTCAGCTTACGCGTCAGGCAGCGGTGCAGCCAGCAAGTGTTTTGTGTGGCCGTGAGTCAGCAGGGTAGCAAGCAGTGTGAGGTCAGGAGCCAAGCGGCCACGGGGTAGAAAACTCGCTTCGCAGGTCCAAGAAAGTAGCAGAACAGGGGCTCAGTGAGGCAGCGGTAGTAGTAGTCACTCAGTGCGGAGCGTTGGTGGTAATATCAGCTACTCGGTGGTATGGCAGTTCTTTGCTAAGACACCGGAGGGGCCGAATATGGGTATATGTAGAATCTGTGGGCAGAAAGTGAAGCGTGGCCAGGGAGCTAACGTTGGGACCATGGCCCAGCGTCAACACATGCAGCGTCACCATCCGGTGGCCTGGGAGAAACGTGGCTCAGATGTGGTGGTCCATCCAGCCGCTGCAGCAACAGCAGCAGCAGCGCTCAGTGGCCTGCCATTGCAGCCAGTCAAGGCTCTAACACCTCTGCAGAAGGGAGTTCTTTGCCATCATCTCTCGGTCCAGATGCACTCTGATACCAAAGTTAGAAGGTCCGCTGGACTACTGGGCAGCCAAATTGGATGTGTGGCCGCAACTTGCCGAGTTTGCAGTGGAGAAGCTGTCCTGCCCGGCCAGTAGTGTGGCATCAGAGCGGGTGTTCAGTGCGGCAGGGGCCATCGTTACCCCAAGGAGAACCCGCTTGTCCATGGGAAATGTGGAATGACTGACCTTTGTCAAGATGAATCAGGCGTGGATCGGCCAGGATTTCCACACACCAATGCCTTAGGCGTCAGACTACATCAGCCATGATGCCTCACCCAAACTGTGAGAAATGAGTCTGGGTTCAAACTACCTGCCTCAGCCACTATTCTGATGCTGCCACCCGCCTGATGCCACACATCTGCTGACAGTTTCTCCATCTGCCTACCACCATGTTTACCACCCACCTCCACACTCTGTCTTTGTGCCCCTCTCTGACCTCATGCTGCTTTGGCTGTTTTTGCTGCTGGGGTCACCTCCACACCCTGTCATTGTGCCACTTTCTGACCTCATGCTGTTGCTCCTGCCGTCACCTCCACTCTCTGTCATTGTGCCACTATGTGGCCTACTACTGTTTTTGCTACCTCCAGAATGTCATTGTGCCTCTGTCTGACCTCATGCTGCTGTGGCTGCTGCCGTCACCTCCACTCTCTGTCATTGTGCCACTCTGTGGCCTACTCCTGTTTTTGCCACCTCCAGTATTTCATTGTGCCACTCTCTGACCTCATGCTGCTGTGGCTGCTGCCGTCACCTCCACATTCTGTCACTGATGTTGCCACCTGAGCCCTCAGCTTGTTTTTTTCCAGCTGTCGCTGCCATGACTTTATCAGGCTACATTCCCGCTTCAGTTTTTTGGTCAGTTTTGCCCTCTTAAGTGCCCAGGGAATTTTATAGTGAAGTGATTCTAAGAGCGGTGGCAGTCATATGCGTGTCATACTAAAACACAACATTGTATGAAGACCAAACCAAGCTCCCTCTGCATATTTAAGCATGGCACAACGTTCTACAGCACCCTACAGGTTCTGTGCAGCCTGGAAATAGCTGTTTTTTAATGTGATTCATCCCGAAGCAATTCGGACCGAAACAAATTTTGTCGGAAAATTTGGCGAAGTCACCAAATCGAATTTTTGAGAAATTCGCATATCTCTACATATAATGCTAGCAGTCAGAGAAAATTTCAAAACCGGTTTTGGCGGTTTAGAACCAGTATTAGCTGGTACAGTTGGCTTTACTGACAGTTAGCAATGTGTAAATACAAAAATATGTTAATGGAGCCACATGATTGATGGCCAATAGGTAAGTAACCAAAGACAGCAAAACAGGAGTAAGGGAGTTGGGGAGAAATAGAGAGTGAGAGAAATTAAGAAAAAAGGAAATAAAGAAATAAATTAAAAAGATAAAAAAAAGATAAAATGAGTAGAAAGAGAGAGAAAAAGAAATAGTGATAGGTTGAAAGTTACAATCAAGTTATGAGAAAAATATGTAGAAAGAGATTTAGAAGGAAAATAGAAGGGATATAGATGAAGAAAGCAACAGAGAAACAAGAAACTGAGATACAGAATGCAATTGTGAGAAAGATAGAAATTCAACAAATAGAGAAATACATAGAAATAAAAAGATTTTTCCAGCAACAATCCAAATAGAAAGAGTGAGATACAAAAAGAGAAAGCGAAAGAGTGAGAAAGAGAGAAAGAAAGAAAAAAAAAGAAAATGAGAAGACAACAATGGAAATAGAATAAGCAAAATAAAAAAATAATGAATAGGTGTTTCAGAGAGTAGTAATAAAAAAGAGATATAGTGAGAAAATAACACAAAGAGCAAAATATACAATTTGAGAGCAAATGAGAGAGACAGAGAGAGAGAAAATAAAATAAGGTTACAAATAGTCAACAGCTTCCCACACATTATACAAAAACTCTCTATTCATTTCCACGGCAGTTCTGAGTATAGCCAAGCAGTTGTATTCAGCTGAAGTCAGCGCAGTCACTCATCCGTTCTAAGCTGAGAGTATCAGGGGATTGTTATCGATCAAAAGTAAGGGTCCTAAAGGTGGGACCTGCACATATCTGACATTTATGACATATTCTACTGATATGCCATAAATGTCTGAGATGATAAAATCCCTTTTAAAAGCTAAACATTCTTGCTACATGAAACACACCTCAAACACATTAAAGTAAATTATTTTAATTAATGTCACATCAAACAGAGAATAAATGAGGTATGGCCTCATGATAGATTTTTGGGTAGATTTTGTGTCTGAAACTGCATCAATATCCACTTGAAATCTGCATCCCATAGATTTCCATGAGAAATCTGTGCATAGTTTACACTTTTTCTGGGGAAAAAAAGAAGTGACGTAATCCAACTTTATTAAAATAGGTCTAATCCATTTTGAAATCACAGCTAAAACCACCTATGCATATTAAAAATCCACTGTAGAAATCTACCAAATTCCATATTTGATCATTCTGCTGGAAAAATCTCAAAAAAAATTCCAAATTACTACTTTGTTGCTCCTTCTTGAGCTTTTATGATGGCCTGAATGTTTTGAGGCATAAACTTAACTAATAATTACAAATATTCTACATGAAACTAGTTCCAACTTTTTTTCAAATGTCAGTTTAACAAGATGGAGTTTTTTTCTTTGGATCATACTTTTTTTTTTTATTTCCACCACAAGTTTTCAATCAGACTGAGATCCAAACTGTTTGCTGGCCATTTCATTGACTTTACATGCCTTTGCTGAAGCAAAGTGTTAGCCCCTTTTCACTGTGGCATTATGAATTTTCATCATAAAAAATGATTGATTATCAACAATTCTATTTGCAATAGATGGAGTAAATGTTTTCAACTTTTCTGTACATATGTGCAATTTTTTATAAAATTGGCAAAAAGTTATAATTGCTATCTTCCTTGTTCATTGCCCTACAACACAAACTTATACGATAACTGAGTTAGCAAATGTGGCTGTTTTTTGAGGCAGCCATTTTTTATATTTTTCATTAAAATGAATATTCCAGATTTGAAGATCACTTTCATCCAATTATCCACACTACATAACTGCTTCTCTTTGTAATGTGTAACCTTCTCTTAGTGTTTGTTTTTGTTTGACTTTTCCAGATGTAAATCTTATTTAATTCATATTGCTTTGAGTTTTCTGTCTTTACACTTTTTAATAACCATTTAGTTTATACTTGTGGCTTATTTAACACGTAACTGACTTGTAACAGCCAAAAACTTTTGCCATACTGTTGGGTTTTCATCTTGAAGGGGTTTTATCAATTATTTTTTTTGGTTCAATTGATAACGCTCATTATGGTTATGCTTTCTTTCAATAAGTTCAAAAACTAGTTAGGGGTGTAAGGGCTTGTCCCCCAGCAGGATTTTCGGTCAGATTTACAGACGGTTTTCAGATTTGAAGGCGGTCTGTAAACCGACTGGCAAACATCCTGATAGGCTTTAATAGAAAATCCGTTCAGCAGTCCCCACTGAACGGACTTTCTGCTGGATGTTTTTTTACACCGCTGGCAGTCAGTATGGAATGGAGCGAATCCGCAAACTGTGGACAGAACCGCCCCCCAAACCACTGAAACTATGTCAAAATACCGTCTGAATTCTTTTTCATACTGTTGTGTGGATGCCTCCTAAGGGTACATTCCCACGGCAAAGACCGGTATTTGGTCTTTTTTTGGCACCTAGGGGGTGGCTTTTGTCTGCGGTTTGCAGATTCAAGCCCTCCCCCTTTGCATCCACATGTTCATGTTCTGTCCGAAAAGCAGGCGGAAGAATGAACATGTTCTAAGTTTTCCATTACACCTACATCTGAAAAACTGACCAAAATACCATGCCATGGGGAGAAGCCATAAGGGTATGGCCTCACAAAGAAGCCGCACATCCAAGACATGTCCATGATGCAATTGAATTGAAAACTGAATGGACATATTGTTTGTCAGATTTTTCTAATTCATTGTTACTGGCCAAATGGTTTTGCTAGTAAAACAGAAAAATAAACAATACTATACAGACATTTTTAATCCCTTGCTGACAGCGAGTAATAAAAATATGGCTCAAAGTTTTATTCCTTACTGCCTTCCAAGAGCCATAACTTTTTTTAATTTTCCATATACATAGACATATAAGTGCTTTTATTTTGCAGGACAATTTAAAAAAAAAACTTATGCAGTGTTTACGGGTGTTTCATTTTTATGACATTCACTCTTTGATGTATATGATGTGTTCTTTGTATTCTGCAGGTTAATATGTTTCTGGCAATAACAAATATATAAGGTTTTCGTTATGTTTTAGTAAAAAAAAATAATATTTCTTAAATTTGTGCTGTAGCACCGTTTTCTGTGACCAATAACAGATAAGAAACGATAAGGCGGCAGACATGGTGGCACCCCATGATCTCGTTGTGAGGGTGCCAATCGGAGTTCATTTAGACGCCACAGCCACAATGCCTGCTGTGTCTAAAGGGTTAATCAGCAGAGCAATCCCTGCCGATGGATGCCAGCTGCAAAAAGTAGCTCACACCAGCCTTCTATGTACAGGATTACAGAGTAATCCAGCTACATAAAACCTTATTGGCCCCAGGACGTATTTTTACATCCTCTGTCGGTAAGGGGTTAAATAGACCCTACTAGAAAACCACGCTGATGCCTACATGGTGTTCAATGGATTCCAGCTTTGCCTCAGTTGTATGGCTTCTGCTACATGGGAAAGTAACCAACACACTTAAATGGGTATTCTCACTACAGGCTTTTGCATTCATATGAGATTTTTCACTAGCTTAGATTTTCGAATCCAGGGACAGGTCTCTGCTCCCAGTAGGCATGTCTTCCCTCACTGAAGAGTGGATAACACAGCTCTCTAAAGCTCCTGCAATCTTCAGTTTGTAAAAGAGTGTGTTATATGGGTGAGGGGACGGAATGTATAAGGGTGTGTTATATGGGTGAGGGGACGGAATGTATAAGGGTGTGTTATATCGGTGAGGGGGCAGAGTGTATAAGGGTGTGTTATATGGGTGGAGGGAGCAGAGTGTATAATGGTGTATTATATGGGTGGAGG
This sequence comes from Phyllomedusa bahiana, assembly GCA_025379985.1. NCBI lineage: Eukaryota > Metazoa > Chordata > Amphibia > Anura > Hylidae > Phyllomedusa > Phyllomedusa bahiana. The sequence goes on along the minus strand of JAODAL010061923.1, from coordinate 5,181 downwards.
GAGCAGAGTGTATAAGGATGTGTTATATGGGTGGGGGGAGTGAATCTAGCAGCTAAAGAGACTCGGTAATTGCCCAGATCCTTTACATTACTGCTATCACTGCAATAGGAGCAGAGAGAGGCACAGGCAGCCTGTTTCACACAGCTCAGAGGGGAGTGAGCACAGAGAGCACTGTAATATTTATTCTGACCTCTAAATCTAATAATATGCCTACATTGTCCAATAACAAATGACAGATCTGTACAACACACAATATTTATCAATGTGTCATGACAAAAAGTGGCGCAAAACTGTTGCACCAATCCATACCAATTTCATAGTGGCGAGTCTGAGATAAATGTTGGTGCATACATTCTATGCGCCATAAATGTGTCTCACAACGGAATATGTTTCTAAAGTGCTGTGAGACACTTTCATCCAATCAGAGGAATGCTACATTAACATACTGAGAAGTACGACTTTTGAGGTGGCACCACTTTTCGTATGTCTGTCAGAAACTCTAATTTAAAAGGAACCTGTCGCATAAATTATGCTCTTCTTGCTGAGGGCAGCACAAGTTAGTGTCAGACCTACTGATCCAAGCACTGTGCCCCTTATTCTGTAAGATGCTGTCGTTTTAGAGTATTTACCCCTCAAATCTTATTCATGAGTAGGTGTTAGCTCTGCCCACCAAAGGCTAGCCCCGCCCACTGACAGTTATTCACATGTTTCTACCTATTCAAAGTAATAGGTTTGTCAGTTGAGGTGGGCGGGGCTAGTCTCAGGTGGTCGGGGTTTAAAAAAACCGACACTCTGAATGACTCTTCGAATGACTCTTCTGGATGAAAACTGCAGATTTGAGCAGTAATACACGACAACTACAACATCTTCCAGAATAAGGGACACAGCGCTGGAAACAGCATGTCTGACACTACCTTGTTCTGTCCTCAGCCAGGGGGGCAAAAACTATGTGACAGGTTCTCTTTAAATACCTACCTTCATCTATTGACTGGACACAGATTCAGAACTCAGATTGGTTCTGCTTCAATCTTAGTCTGAAGCTAGGCAACAGGCACAAAGAGACAGAACACTCTTAACATACTACTACCAAGGTCACAGAAACACTCTCCCATAGAAGTCAGTGAGTCAGCTCCTTTTCACAGAATCCTACGTTCATGTTGCTGCAGTAAAGAATGTCTTTAAATGCTGTGAAAAGCAGCTCAGGCAAAATGGTTGCCTACATAATTGTGTACAAGAAATAGCGAAAAAATCACTGAATGGGACCAGCGCTTCCAGGTAAAAAAAGTGCAGAAATTTATTGAGTGCTTACATGACCACACACGAATGGGTACAAAAACAAATGGTTAAAATCCAACGCGTTTCTGGTGCTTCATCACACCCTTGTTCACGGCAACATTACTCTGTCTAACAGGTGTACTTAAATAGTAAAGTAGGCGGTACAGGTAGGTTACATCATTTCCTGTTCGGACATTACAGACATACATTTAAAATACATTTAAAACATACTTGCTTCCTATGGTAGAGAAATACAAATAAATGGTCCTCAGAGAACTAGTTTAGCTGTAACTAAATTAATATATATATACGCCAGGTCATTCCTGAAGTTTAGACCGGACGGAGTCCGTGTGTCTAACTCATATATCCAGTGCGCTTCGCGCATGCCTACAGCGCGTTCCCAGTCGCCGCCTGTTTTGGGCTTATTCACTTTTTCCAATGCATAACAGTAGAAGCCATCTAATGAACCATTATGTTCTTCTATGAAATGTTTCGTGACCCCCGAATGGTAAGTATGCTTTTGCTATATGTGCAATATGTTCAGAAACACGTGTTTTGAACTTTCGAATCGTACTACCTATATATTTTTTATTGCATGTAGTACATTGTATATTGTACACTAGATGGTCGGAATCACAGTTAATAAATTGCCTAATTTTGATACATCTATCATCTATACCTGTGAATGTCTGTACTTTATTAGTATATTTACAGATATTGCACCTGTTTTATTTACAATTAAAAAAAGCACATAGTGGATTGAAGCCAAGTTTCATTTTTTATTTGATCACAAAATCTACTGGATGAAATATTGTCTGCTATAGTCTTACTACGGCGTGCTACCATGGAGATTCCTTCATCTAAAATTTCTGCTAGTACATTGTCTTGTCTGAGTATGTTTACATTTTTTAGAAAAACCTTTTTTATTTTAGAAAATTCCTGGCTGTAGGTAGTAGAAAAAACTACTTCTCTTTTTGGATTTCTTTTATTTTTAACCTTTAGTAAATCTCGCTGAGTTTTTTGTTTCATTCTTTCTTTGGCCTGTTTCAATTGTTTATCTGTATACCCTCTTTCTTTCAGTCTTGTGTCTATAATTCTGATTTGCTTATCGTATTCGTTATCATCTGTACATGCCCTACGTGCTCTATAATATTCACCCAATGGGATGGAATTAAGCGTGTGAGTCGGGTGACAGCTATCTGCTCTAAGGGTGGTATTACCATGTAGGGGCTTCCTATATAAGGATGTGGACACCTTCCCATTTTTATTACCTGACAGCCTAATATCAAGGAAAGAAATGCTATCATGTTCAACTGTGTGTGTGAATTTAAGGTTAATGTCATTGTTGTTAACATAAGAGACAAAGTCTGGTATGGACGCCACATCGCGACCCCAAACAATGAGGAGGTCGTCGATGTAGCGCCCATACCAGACCACTGACTCCGCAAATGGGTTCACAGAACCATATATGAACTGCTGCTCCCACCACGCCATCATAAGGTTAGCTAGAGAAGGTGACGCAATGGCACCCATTGGAACTCCCAGCAATTGTATGTAAAATTCGCCATTAAATTCAAAGTAGTTACTTTCCATGAGGAAGTCAATACACTCCAGAATAAAAATTTGTGTGGCTTCACCATGTATACTGCTGCGTTTTAAATTATATTGAACAGCGGTTCTAAGATGTGACTGTGGTATCTTAGAATACAAACTAACCACATCAAGGCTCAACCATGTGTAATTCTGGCGCCAGGTAAAATCATTGAAAATTTTTAACAACGCAGTGCTGTCCTTCAAATATCCTGGGGTTCTACACACTAGAGGTTGTAGAGAGTTGTCCACCCATCTGTTGAGTCTTTCACAAAGACTGTTGCAGCTGGAGACAATAGGGCGAAGACTGGGGGGAAAAGTCCCCTTGTGGGTTTTAGGAACACCATAAAAAGTAGGGGTTTTTGGATATTTCATTTCTAAATAATATTTCTCCTTTTCAGATATCGCACCCAGAGCAACTCCCTCCTGCAACAGTCTATTAAGTCTCAACCTCATTTCCTTAGATGAAGGAATCTCCATGGTAGCACGCCGTAGTAAGACTATAGCAGACAATATTTCATCCAGTAGATTTTGTGATCAAATAAAAAATGAAACTTGGCTTAAATCCACTATGGGCTTTTTTCCTTGTAAAAACAACAGGTGATACATCTGTAAATATACTAATAAAGTACAGACATTTACAGGTATAGATGATAGATGTATCAAAATTAGGCAATTTATTAACTGTGATTCCGACCATCTAGTGTACAATATACAATGTACTACATGCAATAAAAAATATATAGGTAGTACGATTGAAAGTTCAAAACACGTGTTTCTGAACATATTGCACATATAGCAAAAGGCCATACTTGCCATTCGGGGGTCACGAAACATTTCATAGAAGAACATAATGGTTCATTAGATGGCTTCTATTGTTATGCATTGGAAAAAGTGAATAAGCCCAAAACCGGCAGAGACTGGGAACGTGCTGTACGCATGCGCGAAGCGCACTGGATATATGAGTTAGACACACGGACTCCGTCCGGTCTAAACTTCAGGAATGACCTGGCGTATATATATTAATTTAGTTACAGCTAAACTAGTTCTCTGAGTACCATTTATGTTTATTTCTCTATCATAGGAAGCAAGTATGTTTTAAATGTATTTTAAATGTATGTCTGTAATGTCCGAACAGGAAATGATGTAACCTACCTGTACCGCCTACTTTACTATTTAAGTACACCTGTTAGACAGAGTAATGTTGCCGTGAACAAGGGTGCGATGAAGCACCAGAAACGCGTTGGATTTTAACCATTTGTTTTTGTAACCATTCGTGTGTGGTCATGTAAGCACTCAATAAATTTCTGCACTTTTTTTACCTGGAAGCGCTGGTTCCATTCAGTGATTTTTTCGCTATTTCTTGTCTACGAGGCTTGTGGTTGGAAGCCAGGGAGCCGTGCGCTATAGACCAGTGTGAAGCAACAAGGAGTTTTCAGGTGCAACTGATTGGCGTTTATCGGTGAGTGCCATTTATCCCTTACAAAGACTTATATTTACCTATTTTGTTCCCAACCTATGGGATTACTGTGCACCGCGTAGCCTCTCTTATGATTGCAAAGCACCGCTAATTATTCATACTCCTGCAATTTAAATATAGAGTGCATGACCCACACAGTTACATATATTTTGCTTCCTCTTTTTTAACATGGATAGAGAAGCTAAACTGGCTGAAGTGTTTGGCCCAACAGCTAAATCTATACAAGATGAAAATGAGATGTTAACCCTTTTAGCAGCCCTAGAGAAAGCTCAGCTGCAAGAAACTAAACTCTGGTGGGACAGAAATTCCCTTAATGTTTATCTGGAAAAAGCCATCATACCTAGAGGGCTACGGTTAAAAAAACTGCCCTCATTTACGTATACAGAGGATTTTCTAAAGCAGTGGAATGCAATATTAACTTCCTGCTCGATTGATCTTATAAAACTCATAGTAGAATATGAATCTAAGAAATTGGAGGAACTACAGGTACAAATAGAAGAGACAAAGGAAAAGCTGCTAAAATTTAAACAAGAAGATACTTATAATAAACATGTAGAGAACAATAATAAAAATATCTCCAGGCTAGAATCACATATTATGGAAATTAAAAGATCGAAATATAAACGGGACTATGATGATTATGAAAAAAATAATGTATATACTTGGAAGTATGAAAGAAAACCGAGACCAATTCTAAAAAATTCAAGGAGATCTTATAGCCCTAAAAAAGAAGTCAGTTTTTCAGAATGGGACTATACAAATACAGGTATCTCAGATTCAGATAGTTCCTCCATTGAAAGATCAACTACTAGAAGCAGAAATGTCCAACTTATGGG
>JAODAL010061922.1:0-20040 GCA_025379985.1 Phyllomedusa bahiana | reverse complement strand
AATGCAAAGTACGGTAGTCCCAAGCAAGGAACTCTTGAGGCACGGGGTACTGGTAAAGGCATCCTTAAATAGGTGAGCAGCAGACACAGAACAGAGGTGATTGGTGGAAAAAAACACAAAGCTAGATAGGGAAACAAGGCTGTCAATCAAGGAGGAACATGGTTTTAACTGAAAAGAGTGCTGGGAGTTTTCCCGGGCCACGGGCGTTGGCCAGGAATAAATTTAAACCTACAAGGAAAGAAGGACCAGTTCACACTAGTGAAAAAGACGACAAAGAAATTACTTTAAAACCATGGTTTACGTCGTACCGGCCGTGGCCGGTGACCAGAACCAAAAGCAGGGGGCATGCCAGGCACAATCATGACAGTCCAGTTCAACTAAAATGATGGTTCAAATAACACTGCCTTCTGGCACTTTTTAATTTGTGGGTCATGGCAGGTTAAGGGTCTGGTGGTAGGCGGGATAGTGAATAGTCTGTGACTTTTTTTCTGTTGCCTAATTGTCTTGCCTAAGATGTAGCACGTATCCAGTTTCCTGTTGTGGATGTTAATTCAAGCTTCTCCAACCCTGTTTGGGTGTAAGAATGAAGCTATTGTTCCTCTCCAAAACCCTTAATGGTCATCGGCGTTATCATTATCGGCTATCGGATATCGTCATGATAATTGCCCATATCGACTATCGATCCGATAACGATAGTTGACACAATCGCTCATCACTATTTATTACAAGAGAACAAATGAACAATTTCATAAATGCAACATTCGTATAAATGTATTTGAGTAACTCGTTTGCCAGTACAACCGTTCAGTTCCTATATATTGTACCGGTCTCTCTTCAGTGGCTCGCCTCCAGGACGGTTGACTTCCTCTCCATCCACATCTGTCCTGAGACCTCACAGGCAACTCTCCATATTGCTCTCTGTGAAGGGGTACTAATCAACCGCTTCTCTTGCTTAATAATATAGACTCCACAAGTTATCCTTTCAAAATAGGGACATGTCACACCAATCTCCCTTCTGCTTCTTCTCTCTTCTCTGTCTGATCTCAAGCACCTCACTCTTCCCTTCCTGTCACCCTGCCTCTTCAACTGCCCATGCCTCTCTAACTGCCTCCAACTGATTATTTCTCAACAACTGCCTTCTCGCTGTTAAATTTCTTTTCCAGCCACAGCTCTTCAACTTCTGAAGGCACATAGTGGCTTCAGTACATTTCGGTGCACCATTCTATGCCTCTGTCTTCCTTCAGACCTTACTTTGAAGGCTGGTGTTAGGGTTGGCGGATCACTTCGTAAGCCTGTGGTTTCCACCACCAACGTAGTTTTCCCATTCTCTGGGCAGCCTTGTTCATTCACCATCACCCATTCTGCCATTTGCAAGGAAAGTTCACTCAATCTTCGATTCACCACCAATTTCCAGGGACCCATGCAAGCCACCAGGTCTTAGATCTCTTGGACCTTTCTGCAATGATACACCATCCAAGTTTGTGAAGTCCCATCTTCCTCTCTTTCCTCACTCTGGATCATCATAAGACTGAATGCCATCTTCTATTTCTCCCGAACCTTAGCAGGAAAGGTGAATATCCTGTAGTTGAGTGTATCAAATTATTGTAGACCCACACCAACTCAGCCACATAACCTGACCATCTTTTTTCTTTCTTCATCTTGGCCTGTAACATTTGTAGCAAGGTTCTTTTCATGTACACAGAATTGTCATTCCCCTGGGTGTGATAAGGAGTGGTCCATGTCTTTCTTATTTGATATAGGTGACAAAGTTAATCGATCACCTTACCTTCGAAGCAGGCCCTTTGGAATGCAGTTGATTGGAACAACCGTAAACTAACATGAAGTTTCTCCACAAGGCCAATGCGGTAGTCTCTGCTGTTTGGTCCCATGTCGGAATACCAACCACAAACTTGATAAAGTGATCAATCGTGACCAACAAATATTTGAACCCCCGCACGGATTCCTCCAAAGTAAGGTAATCCATCATGACTAACTGTAGTGGAGAAAATGACTGAATTTTCCTCACTGGTGCCTGCTGTTCCATGGCTTGTGCTAGTTCATAATTATGGCATCTGTTACACACCCTTTGTCAGTTTCCTCATACTGGAAATAATATCTCTGGAGCCACTCAAAGGACTTAGCACGGCCGAAGTGTCCTTTCTTTTCATGCATCCACTGTATTATGCCCTCCATCTGTATATACAACCACCTGCCAGTATCAATTTCCGTGGACAGTTGCACCCACCTGTAAAGTACCCCCTCTTGGACAGACGGTCATTCTCTCTGCCAGAGTTTCTTCCTGTCTGGAAAAAAGACATTCCACTCCTCAGGTGTGGGACATTGACTCATCTGGAGCCACTCACATACTCTTCATATCTGAGGGTCAACCCCCTGCTGACTTTTCCAGTCTTCTATTGTCCATTCCGTCCAAACTTAAGCTTATCCAGTCCAAAACTTCTGCAGACATCTGAGGTAGCTTTGGTGGACTGGAGCTAGTGGTCTTGTCTCCTTTCCATTCTTCATCTGTGACACTAATAGGCCTGTTGACATGGTTATAAGACAGTGGATCCGAAATGACATTCTTTTGTCCTGGACAATGCTGTGTTTTGAAGTTATACTTGCTGAGCCGGGCAATTCACCAATGTTCCAAAGCCCCCAGCTTTCCAGATGTACAAACGGGGTGTTGTCGGTCACCAGTGTGAACTGCACACCAGTCAAGATATCAACAAATTTCTCGGTTATGGCCCAAACTACCACCGACTATTCCAGCTTGAAAGAACTCTCATAGCTATCCAGATTCTTCTCACCATCCCTCAGGGTCTGACTGACATACGCAATGAATCTCTCATGGCCATTCTGTATTTGAGTTAACACAACTCCCAACCCTTTCAGACTCCCGTTGGTCTATAACACAAAGGGTAAACTAAGTCTGTGTAAACTATAATTGGAGTCTCTTCGACTCTAAGAAGGCCCGTTCAGCATCCTCATTTCACGGAAGTACTCTTAACTTAGCCTCTTGTGGGGTTGATCTCTGAAGAAGAGCATATAAAGGGGTGGGGAAATATTGGCAAGTCTTTTATGAAACGTTGTTAGGCCCCACCCAAACCCAGGGAAAAGGGCTCAGTGCATTTGATTTGCCATATGAGAGGCGGGCAACTGCTGTACTGCCCGAACTTTGGCATTGATGGGTTGAACCCAATCTTTGGAGATCACATGACCTAGATACTTTCCCTGAAAAAAATGACATTTGGGGGGCTTTAATTGCAAACCAACTGACTCTAACCATGTTAACACTCAATCAAGCTGCTTTTGATGCTCCCTGAACGAGGGTGAGAAAATAATTATATCATCCAGGTAAATGAGCAGGCATTCATAATTCCAATCCCCCAAGCACACCTCCATCAGTTTCTGTAAGGTAGCTGGTGCATTATTCAGACCAAAAAGTATGCATAGTAATTCAGACAGCCCCATGAGGGTAACGAAAGCCGTCTTCTCTGGGTCTTTCTTGGCTATAGGTACCTGCTAATAATGGCTAGCCAGATCCAGCATAGAGAAATATCAAACACACCCCAGAGTCATCAGCAAGTCTTCGATGTGGGCAATGGGTAAGCATCTCTCGCCGTGCAAGCATTAAGATGCCTAAAATCCACGCAAAACTGGAGAGTCCTGTCTTTCTCGTTTACTAACACGATTGGAGAGGCCCAGAGATTCTTACTGGGCTGAATCATCTGTTGCTCCTGCATTTTCTTTAGCATGTTCTTAAAATCTTGATAGGTGGAATGTCTTTCAAACAACGCCCTAACGAGGGTGGTAACCTGTAGCCTGGGATTACAACAGTTCAATTCCACCCCATTAAACTTAACTTTGACCACTCGACTCTCCCAAACTAAATTATCAGCCCTCAGCAGAGGGTATAACTTTGGTGTTTCCTCCTGTGGTTTGCCCAACAACCGGAGGCAAATCTAGTTTAAATCCCCCATGTTAGAGTCATTATCATATCAGGGACAGTTCTTGATCACGTGGCCCACTTCATCAAACTTTCAACATCTCAGTTTGTTATCTCTCATTCCTGTAGGTTCCTCAGGCGAATCTGCTCCTAGCACTCCCCTGGGCATGCTACGCCCGCGTAACATCTCGAGATGACAATGTTCCCTGAAGCTCCCTCAGCACTTCCTCAAGGGAATTCATTCTTAACTCCAACGTGCTCTCTCGGACTGGCGTCACCCTGATTGGTGGCATAATGTAGGTAACTTCCACCTTCTCTTTCTTCTCCAACGTGATCATATGCTTTAGCACTTGGTGGAAGGCCAGACGGGGATCCAACTTAACATGCTCTCTTAAAGTCCTTCACAGTGACTGACTTTCCAGGCCCAGAAAAAATTGATGTTGCACCAGAAGCTCTGTATTGATGAAGGATGTAGTGCTAGTTTCTTTTTTCTTTTGCAAAGCGGTCATAAGCTCTCGCAGGTTGTTTGCGTACTGAGGTAGGGTCTCATTCTCTTTCTGATAACGGGCGAAGAATCTCTTATTTAACACTGCCTTGGAAGACACATTCCAATACACATCCTCGAGAAGACCCAGGATCTACTTAAAGCTTACTCTTTGGCACATAGCATGCAGCATAACTGTTTTCCGGGCTTCTATTTCCAGGGTACTAAGCATCAATTCTGCTTTTAGATGTGGGGCGATATTACACAGTCGAGTAGCCCCTTCCAATCTTTCCTTCCAATATTCAACAAAACATTGTCCCTGCTAAATTTGGGTAAGTGGCTCAGTAGTTCACCCACTGGGACTGTGAATGAGGCACCAGATAAGGTGGAAGTAATTCTGGGCAGTCGCCATATCTGTATCCATCCTGCTGACTACGCCAATTGTAAAATTGTGGTCAGCAAACAGAATCTCTATCTTTCACTCGTTTTGACTGTATATTTAGTACTAGAGAACAAATGAATAAGGTAAAAATTGCATAAATGTATTTTGGTACACCAGTACGCCAGTATCACAGTTCAGTCCTCATATGGTGAAACTGTCTCTCTTCACTGACTCTCCTGTGGTATGGGAAACTCCCTCTCCATCCAAATCTGTCCTGAGACCTAACAGGTAACTCTCCTTCTTGCTCTCTTTTCAGGGGCACTAATTAAACCTTTCTATTACTTTACAATATAGGCGACACAAGTTACCCTCTCAAAATGGGGAGAGGCCCCACCAACCACCCTTCTGCTTCTTCTCTCTCCTCTGTCAGATCTCAAGCACCGCCCTCTTACCATCCTGTCACTCTGCCTCTTCAACTGCCTCTGCCTCTCCAGCTGCCTCCATCTCTCCAACTGCCTACTCTATGGTAAACTCCTTTATCAGCCACAGCTCTTCACTTTCTGTGTTCTGGCACCATCTACTGGGCAAGAGGACACACAGAAGCCCCATGTTACACAAGGGCTTAATACTGAGACTGCAATATCGTACCCTTGGCTCAAAGCTTTTATCTAGAGACCTCTGTTCACCATGCAGTATAAAAATTGCCCTTTATTTACTATCACTGTCTAAAAGTTAGACAGTGTAAACTGAGAGAGTGTAACAATTCCAAACCGGGTGGCTGGAAACGTGCGGGTTGGGGGGATCCTCTGGGCCCACCGCGGGTGCAGATGGTAACACACGCGGTGGGTAGCCGAAGTGCAGGACACTGGATAGCAGACACTGGTAAACGGATGGTGTAGCTGTAAACGTGTATTATAACGATAGCAAGCTTGATCCAAAATCTTCGTATTGCAAAGACATTTATTAAATATATCCATATAATTCCAGGACAAACATTTAAAAAATTCAAACTGTGGTAGAAAAAAGAGCAATGGTATACTTAAGTACAGCGGTCCGGTATTAAACTTCCATCGGACGGCTATTCACTCCCTCGGAGTAGCAGAGGAGATGTAAGACATAGGACGAGCTGCACGCTCGAACAGAAACGTTTCGAAGGGCTACGCCTTCTTTCTCAAGAGAACTTCACCCGTTTTCCCATCTAAGGACGGACTGTGACGCTGGAACCATGGAAGACCAAGCAGGACTGAGGCAGAAGCATTAGGCAAAACGTAGAACGAGATGTCCTCTTGGTGGGAGCTTCCAATTTGCAGAGATAGAGGCTTCGTGCGGAACTGGACTGGCTCCATCAGGGTCTCCCCGTTGATAGACGAGAAACGTAATGGTTTTTCCAGACGGGAGACAGACAGACAGAACTTCTCCAGTAACGACGGGTGGAAGAAATTCTCAGAAGAGCCGGAGTCCAGAAGAGCCAGAACTTGAATTTTAGTACCGGAATCATAACAGAGAGTGACCGGGGTGGTCAGACGAGGAGCAGAGGCATCTTTATTCAGAGACACTGCACCCACAACACCATGGCACTGAGGATTCTGGGGTGCAGCAGGGCGGACTGGGCAGTTTTTCAGGTAGTGTTTGGCACTGCCACAGTATAGACACAAGTTCAGACTGCGCCGGCGAGTGCGTTCCTCCGGGATTAGATGAGCATGATTCACCTCCATGGGAACATCTTGAGGGAACGCAGGTGCCTAGAGAGATATACTTGGAGGTGCAGGTACAAGTCGAGGTGAAGGCTTGCGAGGACGGAAGGTCGTTGGCTGCTGGCGAAGCTCTAGCTCTCTTTCAGCAAAACTTATGTCGATTTTGGTAGCTAGAGCAATAAGGTCGTCCAGGTTACTTGGTAGGTCACGACCAGCCAGTTCATCCTTGATATGCCCAGCGAGGCCCCCCCAGAAGGCTGCAACAAGGGCCTCGATGTTCCAAGCAAGTTCAAAAGCCAGGGTACGAAACTGGGTGGCATACTGGCCCACAATAGACTCGCCTTGACAGGAACGTAGCAAAGTAGATGCCGCAGAGGTATTGCGGCCAGGTTGTTCAAAAATTTTTTGGAAGGCGCACAGAAACTCTTGGATGTTCCCTGTCAGCGGATCCCCTCTCTCCCAGAGGGGTGAGGCCCAGGCCAAGGCTTCACACTGGTGACGGGTAAACGGATGGTGTAGCTGTAAACGTATGCACAGTCCCAGGGAGATAACAGAGTAGGCAGGATGCCAGGTATCAGCAGGTTTTAGCTGGCTGGTGAGGCGACAGGAGTTCAGCAGGTAATATGTCAGGAACCAGCAGATAAACAGGTGCGCTGGACAGTGCAGGGTTAATGCAGAAGTTCAGCAGAACCTACAGCAGACAGAGTTCTAGCTCACAGGAGTAACACTAACGAACTGACCCAGAGTACAGGGAGGAAGTTCCTTAAGAAGGCAGAGGTCACAGGTCACTGGGCTGGACACAGGAAGGCTGTCTCTTTAAATATCAGAAGGCTCGCGCGAGCGCCTTAGGGAGTGCGCACACACGCTGGGGAAGCCACAGAGAACGGACACGCGCGGAAGCGCGGCCAGGTGAGTAGCGCTGAGCAGCAGGGGACACAGGAGCAGGTACAGAGTGCAATGACACAGCCGCTGTGAGCCCCGCACAGGGAGCCACAGCGGACTCAGAAACAGGGGCACGGACACGTCCACTGTCCATGCTACGGGCCGCGACGTGATCCGTGACAGACAGGCAGTCTAAAAATACACCAGATTTATTAAGGTCTCACGCTGCTTGACAACTTTGTGCAGATTTAGAACACTCTGTCTTGTAGACCAGGGTTTTTTTTTTGGCTTTCATTCTACACAATAATTTTGACACAATTTTGGTGCAGCTTTTGGGGCAACATCTTGCAGCATAGCCATGCCCACTTTCCTGCAAGACTATGCCCACTTTTCACAAAGCCACATTCGCTTATCAAGCAGTCTGCAGAAACTGTTTTAAGCTCACAATAAATGTGTCTGGGAAATACTGCACCACAATTGCACAACTTGTTGGCACATTTTAAGACCCTTTTTGTGCAACCACATATGTGTAGTTTTTTATGTTCTTTTACTTTTGCACAAGTTTAAAAAACTTATTTTTTATGTTGCCATATTCTGACACATGTATAAAAAACCGACAGAGTTTCTCTTTCATTTCTTCGGAGCACTATATGAAATTAAAGGGTAGCTCTGATTGTTTGCTATGGGCAAAAAAAGAAAGTCTTAGACCTAGACAGTTTTCATATGTGTAGCCAATATTTTGTTTTATTGTTCTGTTGGTGTAGCTGTGTGTAGGCTTGTTTTATGTAGAACAAGATGTAATTTTTAATGAAACAATTTTTGTGTAAGTTTCATTAACTCTTTCTAGGAGGGAATGGAAAAAGGACAGCAATTTTGGCACTGATTGTTACATTGTAATTTTTTTCAGATACAGGGATACCAAATATATTTACTTTTTATGATTTACTACTTTTGCACAATAAAACACTTAAAATAAATTTAATTGTATGTTGCCATATTCTGACATTAATAGTGATTTTTTCCATTAATGTAGACATACATGGGTCAGTTATGGGTTATATATATACATATATATAACCCAAAACTGCATAACTGACCCATGTATGTCTACATCAATGAAAAAAAAAACAGTATTAATATATATACACACATTTTTATGTTAGTAGATATAATTACAGTGTTAGCCCACATGTGTTTTTTTTGTTACTAGTGTTTTTTTCAAATAAAATCTATTTTAATGGAAAAAGTGGAAATTTTTTTTTTTTACTGTGCACAGTATTTTATTCAACTTTACAAAAATGTTTTGTCTTTAGTGTACGAAGTATGCCAAAGCATTACTGGCTGTCAGTGTAAAACTGGTAAGTAACCTATTAGGCCACATTTCTGTTACAGCTTAATACGTGCATAGTCATGGCAAGTTCAAGAGCATTTCAGCTCACAATCGTGTTAATGGGGCACCTAGGGAGCCCATGTTAGATATCCCAGTCAATAAAGATTTAAGCATGTAAGGGTTTAAATAGCCTTGTTAAGTAATAAGACAACATAACATGTAAGTACACCATGATGTACTTAGGGTTTTAATAAGCCTTTGATAAACAGAAAGGAAATTTGTTGATTGATGCTAAAATTCTGTTTGGGGTGGTAATTGGTAAAAGAAAACAAGGAAGACCAAAGGCTTGTTGATTGGATACTGCTGGAATGAACAACATGCGATTGAAAGAAGCTGTGACAAACATGGAAGTTGCTTGCAGAATATGTAAGGGTTGGATAGAAGAAGAATAGCTGGAATAAATCATATGACAGTCTATAAAGTAAAGAATCCTTTTTTTATTTTTCAGGCTGAAGTTTGTGAATTAAAATGTAAAATGTTGCTGAAACCACAAGTAAGCACAATGGCAAGTTGATTTTTTTTTTGTAGAAAAGCTTAGTAATAGCATCATGTGTTGCTTTTTATAAAATATTCCATTTCTAAATCAGCAAATTTTTTCTAAATATGAATCTCATTGGCCAGAGACTAAGCTAACTAACATTTCCCCTGTTCCCCAGGCTTTTGTCAACAAAAAGAGAACCTTGGTATCCACACCATGGGAGATCTTGTAAAGACCACTTGAATGACTGTCTTCAGTCTCTTCCCAGGTGAGTGTAGCACCAGTCGGTAAAAACCTTCTTTCCCTAGGGGCTAATATGCATTAATTACCCATTTGAATTTTACAAGCAACAGAAGATTAGTTGAGAGTCCCCCGAAGTTTTTCAGTGACATTGCCTCTGGAACCAGACCAAACAGCGGGCAGTTGTGTCTCTTCATGCCTGTTCTAAAAATTGCACAGGAGTATTTCTTGAAAATAATGAAGCTTCAGTTTTAGTGTTTTATCTTTTTAATAATTGTAACAAGTGGGAATGGATTCTCTGTGCTAACCACGGTTTTGCCCTCACCGAGTCTAAGGAGCCCCTGATATTTACCCTTATCACCCTCAAGGGGGCTTGGACTCCACTGCAAAGGAACTCCCAGATTTCTACCCTTGGCGAAATCACCCACGGAGGCATAATCACTAGCAGCCGTCAACCGGCATTTAATCAAAGTCAAGATTACAGGCAAAAAACCAGGGCAGGCGGAATTCAGGTGTAAATGGGTCAGGAAAGTCAAGGTCATTACCAATAATGAACCGGAACACAAGTCAAATGTAGTTAAAACATGTAGATGCACCAACAAACTGGCAAGGTGGGGTTGGGGAGGAGAACTTATATACACTAAAGTCCCAGCGAAATGGCTCTAGGAAAGAGGAGAGGCCCTTTAAATTAGGGCAGGTGCACGTATGCATTGTCTAGAGAGCAGTCAGAGGCAGGACGCCAGCAAGAGGAATGGATAGGGAGCCAAACACATGAGCAAGGAACAGGATGCCGGCCACTATAGTAGTACATGGATGCGCCTGCGGCTGGAAGCGAGCTGTGACAATAATGCTGTCATATTAATACTTAGTAGCAATTACAAATATGAGTAAAGTATGGTTGAATGAAAGACTTTATCATCAGTGTCAGTGAGATTTCAATGTTTCAGACTGTAAAATAATTGTTTAACTCATTAACGACTACCCGCTGTCTTTTGGTGGCAGGCAATTCAGGTCGTTTTTCTGCATCGACATCTTTTGGCGTCACCGCAGACATCGGGGTTTTCTGCTCCCGGTGACACAGCTGCACTGAGAACAGGGCTGTACTTCACAGTCCTGTTCCCAGAGCAGCCTTTGCAGGTGCCCCGGAGTGGTGGAAGCCTGCGCTCTCCAGCGCTTAACCCTTCGATTTCCTTGGTCAGTGACTACAGCATAATCAAAGGGCTTTCCCCTGCTCGGTCGAGTGATTGGGACTCCTGGTGACCCAACAGAGCCTGGGTAATGGCTGCACAGCCCTGGGGACCTAGATCTATGGTTATCTCTATCATCTAGTGTAAGGCTAGCTTCCAATTACAGCTCTTCTTTTGAAGGCCTCATTGCTATTCCATACATTTATGACACTGGTCTTTAACAATAGGCTTCCAGCGTTGTAAATGTATGTTATACTGGTATAGGGTCAATAATAGATACAAAGTTGACATAAATTTTGGCTAGAGCTATGCAGTGCATTTTTTTGGGCAACAGAAGCCTCCATAAAACACACTGGACCATAACGATTAATAAATTGGGCCCGACTGCTACTGAAAAATTTCACCATAACTCCCAGCTTTTCATGAAGACATAATTTTTTTTTGGGTACAAACAGTTTTTAAGGGCTTGTTGACACATATTCATCCCCAAGCAAAAGCAAGACCAAAACAACCGCATAGCCTAAGTCTTACCAATGTAAAGAGGGTCCAATGGAGGTGCTAAATTAAGAAAGTACTGTATACATAAAGGGGGCAACTTCGGTAACAAACCCTCAACCTGAGGTAGGTGGACATGGCTGCAGGGAGTACTACACTATAGTGAAATATCAGTGGTAACAATGCGATGGTCAGTTATAATATACCACTTCTAGCGAAACCACCTCCAAGAACTGCAAGCTTACTCCCCACTCCACAAGAGAGGTAAATGTTGTCCACGCTTTTCATCCAACGCCACCCAAAAACCCAAAAATCCTGAACAAAAAGTAAAGGTCTATAAATTGATGGAAAATTGTTGAGTATTTATCAAAAAAATTATTATATCCCTAATAATTGTCTTCTATCCGCTTGAAACTATTAGAAGCTATAAACATAACCTTTTTTGTTAGAAGATTCTGACCGAAAGGAAATAAAAAAAGGGAAAAAAAAAAAACCTTGTGCCAGTGGAGATACTGTTTAATTACTTAAACGGGTTGTATCTAGAGATGGGCGAATCGATTCAAATAAAATAAAATTTGTTTAAAATTTTCAGGAAAACTCGTTTCTGAACGAAGTCGAATTTTGGGGTGATTTGCGGGAAACAAAGCTTTTTTTAATTGATAAAATGGCTGCGAGCACATGGCTTTTCGGGGGCAAAGAATCTGGGAGGAAAAAGGCGAACCAAAATGACATGGCAGATATGAAGCCAATCAAGACTGAGGGGATTTTGTGACGTCACCGCACTAAAATAATCCGGCGCAAGTGGCAGTTCACACTGCTTTCACTGTGCTGTGTGGAAGCGCGCTCTGCGAGAGAGATGATATCTCAACTAAAGAACAAATTTTTTATACACGTTTTTGGGGGGGGTGCACAGCTTTTCTCAGAGACTGCTTCTCTTACATTTTGATTTTGTCCTTATTGGAAGAAGTCCAGGGGCCTCCAATTCAGCTGCAAAACTTTTTAATGCTATCGCTCAGTTTTTAGCACATGAATCCCCAAAGGGTTTATCAAAGCCTGTTACTCTTGTTTTCTTTTAAAAAAAACAGCTTTTTTTAAAATCCAAAACCATTTAAATTTTTTGGGGCACCCCCTTTTCATTTGCGAAATTTTAATCCAAGGTTAATTTAAGTGTTTTTCTGCTTTTTGGGACAAAAAGAAACTGTGTTTTTCAACGCCAAAGAAAAATTTTGGCTGTAGCAAAATTTCATATCCGAAGGTTAATTAGGAGTTTTTTCTTTGTTGTGCTCCGTAAAAAAAAAGCCTTTTTAACACCTACAAAGCGGTAATTTTTGGCAGCACATTTTTTTGCAAAAATTTACATCCAAGGGTTAATTTAAGTTTTTTTTCTGCAGTTGTACTCATAAAAAAACGTTGTTTTAAAAACCCAAAGAAAAAATTTTTGGGCTGTAGCAAAATTCATACCAAAGGTTAATTACGATTATTCTGCTGTTGTGCTCCGTAAAATACACGCTTTAACACGCCAAAAAGCTGGTAATTTTTGGCACACATTTTTTTTTGCGCAATTTACTCAAGGGGTTAACTAAAAAATTTTTCGCAGTTGTACTCAGTAAAAGAAACACTTTTTTTTCAACCCAAAAAGAAATTTTGGCTGTAGAAAAAAATTCATATCCGAAGGTTAATTAAGCCTTTTTGTGCTTTTTAAAGAGCACATACAATACATTTTTCCGGGCCCTTTTTGTGGCCAAATTTTTTAAAACCAAAGGGGGTTACCCAAGATTTTATGGGTTCATTTGGATCAAATACAGGGTGTGTATTTATCATATAAGAACTTCTTAAACAGAGTCGTACATTTTAGAACAAACATTTTCAACGGAAAAGGTGGCAGGCCCTTTTCACATGCAGGGCAGTGGCCAAACATTCCGGGAAAAGGGCCCGGCGCAGCACAGCAAGGGATTCGAGCGGGGTCACTCGGTGGGGCCACAACTGCCAGTGCATCTACCCGGCCTGTGTTGTCAGCAACCCCAAAAGGTTTCCTTGATTGGTTGATGGGTCATCCACTTCCCCCCAGATTCATCTGAACCCCAGTCAAGAGTCAGTGGGAACGCAGACACAACCCTTATTTGGGGCATGGCCCGGGAGGGGTCAGGGGCCCTCACATGCCTCAACCCCCACTGTCCCATCCGGTTCCCTCACCAAGATCACTATGTGGTCTGGCTCAGCGCCACATCAGCAGGTTAACAATTTTGAGGGGGACAGTCACAGCTTTCTTGGCAGCGAAAAATGGGGCCAAATCCCCTCTTCTTGCAGTACAGCAAAATAAAGATGTGGAGATGGCATGGAGGTCATTTGTGGGGGTCCCTCTGCTACAAGACCAGTTTAGGGGGACAGCATGAAGATGAAGCAAAATCGATGAAGATGTAGCCAACCCCACTTGGGAGCCGGTAAGCAAGGCTTCATTCGTCAGGAGAAGAGGGCGTCAGCTTGCTGGCAGCGGGCAGCCCAAGCGGTTTGTGGCTGTAGCACAGGGGCAGCAGTAGATCAGGAGCCAAGCAGCCACGAGGTAGAAAACCCACTTCGCGTTCCCCAAAAAGTAGGCAAACGGGGTTCACGAGGCCGGGGGTAGTATCACTCATGTGGAGCGTTGGGGGGTAAAATCAGCTACTCGGCAGTGTGGCAGTTTGGCTAAGACACCGGAGGGGCCGAGTATGGGAAGTAGAAACTGTGGGGAAAAGTGAAGCGTGGCCAGGGAGCTACGTTGGCACCATGGCCCTCCAACACATCAGCGTCACCCTCCGGGGCCTGGGAAAACTAGCTCGATGGGTGGTCCATCCGCTGCCCCGCCCCAGCAGCACAGCGCCCAGTGGCACGCATGCCATTTTCACCCCGTAAAGGCTCCCCCAACTCTGAAAAGGGAGCTGTTTCTCTTGGCCACTCTTCGGGGCCCCGACGCTCCTGCTCCTTCTATCATGGCGCCAGCACTTAAACGAGGGGATTTTAAAGAACAACAGTAGGGGTCCAACCATCCTAGGTCAGAAACTGACTATGCTCCTGCCCAAAATTTTTGGACTGCAGTCCCTCCCTTTCCAAATGGTGGGGCTCTGACCGTTCAGAGAATTAAAGGCCTTCCCCCGCAAGGGGGGATTTTCCCAAACCGTAAAATTTAATTTTTAAAACGCAGTAACACCCCTTTACAAATTGTAGAACAAAGGGGGGGCCAGTCCTTGAGCTTTTCGGTTTTGTTCCCGGTGCCGCAGCGCGGACGTGTGGAGCTGTAACTACGGTCGGGCCATACATGTCCTTTACGGGGCCCTGGGGGACTGTTTCCTGCCCCCCACACCAACAAATTTTGGGCAAACGCCGCTTTCTCCTTCACTTTTCAAACTGCTGCTCCTGTGCCAATGCCTCCTCTCCCCCCCCACACCCAATCTCAGCCCCCAAAATACTGCTCCATCAACCCCATGTGAGGGGAAAGCGGGGGTCAAGCAGTTCTATACCGGCTTACCAGCTCGAAATCACACAGGGGGGAAAAATGTTCCGCGCATGCAGCAAGAAATCGTTGTGGCTTTCTCCGTGCCAACGCAAAACGGAACCCTGGTATGGACAAAGGGGGGCATCTGGTTTTTTGAAAAGTTCCCGAAGTCTTCCCGCCCCAGAAGATTCTGAAAGTGGGCCCGGAACAGTCATGACTTTATCCATTCCTACAAAGAAAGGAAACACTCTCCCGAGTTGCAGCGGCGAACGGCTCCCCCCCAAAACACGCTGAATGCGAGTTTTCCAACCCCTTTGGGAAATTCCCCCTGCACATTTTGGGGCCGACTGTATGAAAAGAGAAAGGCCATTAACGATTTTTTTTATGATTCAGGGGGCCAGGGGGTACCCTCGTGTAAATTTTATTCAGCCAGTGGCACTCATGCATGACACCTCCGTTTTTCTGAGGCCCCTTCGAGGAGGCACGTTATTTTTCAGCGCCTAGGACTACGGATAAACGTCATTCCCTGCTTCATGCCTGGAACGATGCTGAAAAATTGTCCCGGGCAGGGGGCTGGAGACGTACGACGCAGAGTCCATTTGGGGGCTGAACGGGGGAGGAGGAGGAGGGGGGGACATTGGACAAAAGCATTGTTGGTGAAAAAAGTGTATTTTTTACCCAGGTGACGGAGAGGAGAGCAGGAACAGCTGGAGGGGTAATGAGATGAAAACGAGGCAAAGACCTGCAAGCACCGGGCAGTAACAGTGGGGATGGGGGCAGGGGGTCCCTCAGAGTCACTTGGCAATGGGCCTGCAGCATCGATTTTTCCTGGCTAGTGACGCCGAATAGTCACCATCCGGCAGAGGGATACTTCTGGCTCCCCCCACCCCCCTTGGGCCCTTCGCTACCGGTCCAAAAAAGGGACCTTTTTTTCCCACTGCTGTGAGGGGGGACAAACCAAATACTATAGGGAAATCCTCCATAGTCATTGGGCCCCTGCCATGTGCGGCATCGTCCCTCCCCGAAAGATCGACCGAGAAGTCCTCAGGCTCACTACACTGCCGCGCTTCTGTGGGAAGGGGGGGTCGAGCATGCCCCTCCATCAGCAAAAAAAAAAAAACCTAACGGAGTCACTGATGAACAGCTTCCTTTACCCCCTATGAGGAGGGGGACTCCCACAGCGCACAAAGGCCTGGAGCAACCCTGAACCCAAAAGGTCAGGCCTACTTGGCAGCACTCTGGCCACCCCAGTTAGAAGATTCGCTGGACTACTGGGCATCCAAACTGGTGTGTGGCCCAACTTTCCGATTTTGCAGTGGAAAGCTGTCCTGCCCGCCATAGTGTGGGGATCAGAGCGGGGGTTCAGGCGGCGGGGGCCATTTTTCCCCAAGGAGAACCCGCTGCAACGGGGAAAGTGGAACGACTGACCTTTGTCAAAGAATCAGCGTGGATCGGGCCCGGATTTCCACACACCAATGCCTTTTGGCGTCAATTACTCAGCATGACGCCTCACCAAAACTTTAGAAATGAGCGGGTTCAAAAACCTCCTCAGCCATATTCTGATGCCGCCACCTGCCGATCCCCACATCTGCTGCCAGTTTCTCCATCTGCCTACCACCATCTTTACCAGGGACTGGTATTGCCACCCACCTCCACACTCTGTCATTGTACCACTCTCTGACCTCATGCTGCTGCTGCTGTTGTTGCTGCTGAGGTTACCTCCACACCCTGTCATTGTGCCACTCTCTGACCTCATGCTGTTGCTCCTTCCGTCACCTCCGCTCTCTGTCATTGTGCCACTCTGTGGCCTACCCCTGTTTTTGCCACCTCCAGAATGTCATTGTGCCACTGTCTGACCTCATGCTGCTGCTGTGGCTGCTGCCGTGACCTCCACACTCTGTCATTGTGCCACTGTCTGTGCTCATGATGCTGCTGTGGCTGCTGCAGTCAACTACACACTCTGTCATTGTGCCACTCTGTGGCCTACTCCTGTTATTGCCACCTCCAAAAAGTCATTGTGCCACTGTCTGACCTCATGTCCAGCAGTCTGACCTCATGCTGCTGCTGTGGCTGCTGTCTGACCTCATGTCGACTGCCACTGTCTGACCTCATGTCAAGCAGTCTGACCTCATGCTGCTGCTGTGGCTGCTGCCGTGACCTACACACTATGTCATTGTGCCACTGTCTGACCTCATGCTGCTGCTGTGGCTGCTGCCACGACCTACACACTGTGTCATTGTGCCACTCTGTGGCCTACTCCTGTTTTTGCCACCTCCAGAATGTCATTGTGCCACTGTCTGACCTCATGCTGCTGCTGTGGCTGCTGCCGTGACCTACACACTCTGTCATTGTGCCACTGTCTGGCCTCATGCTGCTGCTGTGGCTGCTGCTGTCACCTACACATTCTGTCATTGTGCCACTCTGTGGCCTACTCCTGTTTTTGCCACCTCCAGAATGTCATTGTGCCACTGTCTAACCTCATGCTGCTGCTGTGGCTGCTGCCGTGACCTACACACTCTGTCATTGTTCCACTGTCTGACCTCATGCTGCTGCTGTGGCTGCTGCCGCACCCTCCACAGTGTGTCATTGTGCCACTCTCTGGCCTACTACTGTTATGCCACCTCCAGAATGTCATTGTGCCACTGTCTGACCTCATGCTTCTGCTGTGGCTGCTGCCGTGACCTCCACACTGTGTCATTGTGCCACTGTCTGACCTCATGCTGCTGCTGTGGCTGCTGCCGTCCCCTACACACTCTGTTATTGTGCCACTCTGTGGCCTACTTCTGTTTTTGCCACCTCCAGAATGTCATTGTGCCACTCTCTGACCTCATGCTGCTGTGGCTGCTGCCGTCACCTCCACACTCTGTCACTGTCCCAAACCTGTGGCCTACTGTGTTGCCACCTGAGCCCTCAGCTTGTTTTTTTCCCACTGGCGCTGCCATGACTTTATCAGGCTACATCGTGCTTCAGATTTTTGTCAGTTTTGCCCTGTAAGTGCCCGGGAATTTAGAGGAAGTGATCTAAGAGCGGCGGCAGTCATATGCGTGTCAA
This sequence comes from Phyllomedusa bahiana, assembly GCA_025379985.1. NCBI lineage: Eukaryota > Metazoa > Chordata > Amphibia > Anura > Hylidae > Phyllomedusa > Phyllomedusa bahiana. Next base: position 2,342 of record JAODAL010061922.1, on the reverse strand, counting down.
CTAAAACACAACATTTTAAGACCAAACCAAGCACCCTCTGCATATCTAAGCATGGAACAACATTCTACAGCACCCTACAGGCTCTGTGCAGCCTGGAAATAGCTGTTTTTTTAACGCGATTCGTCCCGAAGTAATTCGGACCGAAACAAATTTTGTCGGAAAATTTGGCAAAGTCGGCGAACCTAATTTTTGAGATATTCGCCCATCTCTAGTTGTATCATTTCATTAAAAGGCCTTCTGAATAAGGGGACAGTGAAAACAAGCAACTTTGCAATTGGATGTCATTAGCAAAGCTGCCTTGTTTTCACAGTATTCTTTATCTTACTTTTCTGTAAACAAACTTCTCCAGTGCTGGTCGGATAGCCCGATTCCACCTCCTTGCATTTCATTTGTTGAGGGCTCTAATAATTTACATTCTGTTCTGCCCCTGGACGGCCATATTCACGCAGCTTGCATCCCTGCCTCTCACTCAGAATTAGAGGCCGACAACAATTTCCCTCTATACAGCTAGCTGCCTCCTCATTGGCACTGCAGCTGTCTCTATAATCAGAAAACAGCAGAATTGTGCCATGGTTCCTTAATGCTTCTGTGTGTAAGGGGCCAACAAAAATCTCACTCTATACAGCTAACTGCTCCTTATTGACACTGCAGCTACTGCTACAATCAGAAAACAACAGAATTGTGCATCGGTGCCTTATGTTAACATGAAGGGAGACGGATCTGTGGTCTGGAGGGATTCAACTGCAGCAAACCTCCAGCTGTGAGAGATCAGTGCTGAGTTCATAGAAGACTGTTTAGACTGAATGCAGGTCTGTGGTATGTAAACAGCTCTTTACAAAATAAGACTGCATAGGGAGAGGACAGTTATATGTGGAGGGCGGGGGATGTCATCTCCCTTCAGTTAAAAAACACCCAGCTGGGAGGGGAAGAAACGCCCCTGGATTTAAGGAAGTGAGACCATCAAGCTTCAAGAGAACAGCCCAACTGAAGAAGCAATACAAATGGTCCAATACACACAACTTGATCAGTACATCCAAAACAATTTTAAATACATTAGTCTAGGTGCACACCTGTGTGGAAGCAAAGCAATGCAAGCACAACACCATACCAGTGAAATGGAAAGTAGCCTCAAAGGGGCTATCCTGTCCTTGTGGGGGTTCAAATTATCTTAAAAATAATAAAAGGTGCACCGAGAAAAACAAATCACAACATGCCCTGTTGCTGTGAAAGTGCTTTCTGATTTTATTCACAAAATGGTGTTTTTTTTTATACCTTTGCATAGAAAAGGAGCATCACATGTCCCTGGCTGTGAGGGTCTATTGGCACGTTGTTATCTATCGACCCCTCCTCACAGCTTCATGCTGCCCTCTTCTTGGGCTGACTTATGCAATGGCAGACTTCTTGCTTCCAACACTGCGTGTGATGTGCTCACAGCATATCCCATGTAAAATCGTCCTGCACTGTCTGCAAATCTGGATCCATCCACAAACAGAAGCATATCCGGGTTCAAATGTCTTCATGTGCACCGGATTCTTCCGATTCCTCTTCATCCTCATTCCCCCCTTGAGGAAGGGGAAGTAAGGTGGCTGGATGAAGAACACAACAGCGCAGAAGAGTGACGTTATCTGACAGGAGGCGAGAACACTGAAGCCTGAGATGCTGTGCTGACGAGAGATGTCGCGGTTGAGAATGGCGGAGATGTCACATGGAGCCAGAAGGATGAGGGGGTGTCCGACTACGATATCCGCTGTTTTATCCAGCAGCACTTGGGCTGAAACTACAGCTTGTAGAATGGAAGGTCCTCCCCTTGCAGCTGGGGCCAGTCCCTTTCAGAGTAGTATCCAGCTGGTCGTTTCGGCCTGCATGGCCTGGGGCTAGAACTCCCAGGGCATGTCCTTCCTTTCCGATGCAAAGAGCTTGAAGGCTTCTGGTAGTCCCGGAAAGCCTAGTGCAGGAGCACTGGCAATAGCTTTCTTCAGCTTCTGTAAGGACTCCAACATCATCATCAAGGTGGAAGGGGGTTTGTCTTCACTGCCTCATACCAGAATTTGCACAGAGTGGATATCCCTGTCCTATGGATGCTGGGCTTCAGGAATAGAACCCGACATCAGGAGCAAGGTCTGAGAAACTGGGCTTGTGGTGTCCTTCTCTTCTTGTTTTGCAGGGGGGGGGGTGGGGGTTGCAGTGTCCTGCCTGTTGCAGTTCAAGCAAAGTAAGCGGTGGTCTTGGCTTGTAGGCTCCAGGGTCCTCATATGTGTTTGGCCACCATCACAGGAGCAGGCTTTCATCCCACATAATCCCGCAGGCAATTGCTCTCGATGCCTTTTGCAACTAAGAACACC
>JAODAL010061921.1:0-20041 GCA_025379985.1 Phyllomedusa bahiana | reverse complement strand
TGCCCCTGATAACAGCCCATTGCTCTTGAGGGGATTTTGAATGCCCAGGCCCGGGCCCTGTGCGTCCAAAGGCGGGGGTTTGTTACAGTGCCCGTTCATAACAGCCGTGTGTCTCGGCCGGAGGGTTAAAAGGGGAACCGGGTTTTCAGAAAACACCCCCTGTGCGGCTCCGAGGGGGGGTTACTGTAAGGTGGGGCACCGGGTTGTCTTGACGGGGGGGTTCATGTCCCATGCCCCGAAACCTTGTCTCCGGGGAGGGGTTTGTTACAGTTGGGAACCGGTTTCATAACAGCCGGGCCCCTTAAACGGGGGGGGGGAAAGGCGGGGGGGGCGCGGGGTGGGGCGGCCCGGGGGCGGCCCTGGGGCCAGGGTGGGGGAGGGGCCCAGGGTTCTCGGCCTGGGGGGCTTGCGGGGGCCCCGGGCCGGCAGCGGGGGGGCCGAGGGAGGGGCTCAGGGGCAGAAAAGGGGCCCCGGGGCCGGGGGGCGGGACGGCCGGCGGCCGGTGGGGGGGCGGGGGGAAAAAGGGGGGCAAGCGGGCCGGCCCTTCTAAAGGGGGGGAAATGGGTCCGGGGGTCGCGCCCGGGGTCGGGAAAGGGGGCGGAAGGGGGGGGGCATGGGTCCGGGGGGTTTGGGCAAAAAAACCGGGGGGGCAAAAGGCCAGGGCCCTTTGGGGGGGGGGGGGCCGGGGGGGGGGGTTTCTGCAGGGACCCCGTTGTGCCGAGGGGGGTTTTGGGGGACCGGGGCCACCGGGGGTGGGGGGGTTCGGTCGGGACCGGGATCGGCCGGGCTTGGCTTCGGGGGGGGGGGGGCCCTTTTCCGGGGGCGGGAACCGCCGTGTGGGGGGGGGGGGGGGAAAAGGTGTTGGTCCCCGGGGCGGAGGGTTTTTTACAGGTCCCAGTGTCAGTAACACCATTGCGCTCTCTAGCAGGGGTTTGTACTTGTCCCAGGTCTAACACCCATTGGCTCTTCGGGGGGTTGTTTACATTACCTGTCAGTAACGCATTGCGCTCTCTGAGCGGAGGGTCGTTACAGGTCCCATGTCAGTAAAGCCTTTGCGCTCTCGAGGGAGGGTTCTTTACGTGTCCCAGGCAGTAACACCATGTGCTGTTTTCCGAGCGGAGGGTTGTTACATGTCCCATGTCGTAACGCCTTGCTTTTTTGAGGGAGGGTTGGTCAGTGTCCCAGTGTAGTACACCCTGTGTGTCTAGAGGGGGGGTTTTCAGTGTACCATGTCAGTAACAGCTGTGTCTTCAGAGCGGGGTTTTGTCAGGTACCGTGTCATAACCCCTTTTGTTTGCTTCGAGGGGAGGGTTGTTCAGTGTACCGTGTCAAAACAGCATTGCTGCTCTCGGCGGGGTTCTTACAGTGTACCAGTGTCGTAACCCCATGTGCTGCTCTCGAGGGGAGGGTTTTAAGATCCCAGGTCAAACAGCCATCTGCTCCTCAGAGCGGAGGGGGTTTTAAGGTCCCAGTTGAAAACCCCCAGTGCTCTTAAAGGGGGAGGGTTTTTGTACGTTACCGTGTCAGTAACACCCTTGGCTGCTTCAGAGCGGAGGGTTTTTACAGTGACCAGTGCCCGTAACACCGTGTGCTCTTGACAGGGTTTGTTAAAATGTCCGTGTCGTAACACCCTGTGTGCCTCTGAGCGGGGGTTCGTTCCCGTTCATGCAGAACAGCATGTGCTGTCTTGAGGGAGGTTTGTTCAGTTCAGGTCATAAACCAGTGTGCTCTCAAACGGGGGTTTTTACAGTGTACCGTGTCAGTAACAGCCATGCTGTTTTTAGGGGGGGGTTCGTTACGTGGACAGTGTATAAAAGCCATGTGCTGCTCTCAGAGAAAGGGGTTTGTACTTGTCCGTTTCGTAAAGCCATGTGGCTCTCTGGCGGAGGGTTTTTTTCAGTTTTTAAGGTCAGAAACACCATTGCTGTCTTGAGGGAGGTTCGTTACTGTCCCGTGCGAAAACAGCCAGGCTGCTTCGGGATGGAGGGTTGGTACAGTGTCCAGTGTCGTAACAGCCATTGCCTCTAACGGGGGGTTTTGTCCCGGTCCCAGTGTAGTAACCCCCTTGTGTTTCCAAGGGGGGGTACGTTACGGCCCCTTGTCAGTAACAGCCATGCGCCTCTGAGCAGGGTTTTTTCAGTGTACATGTCAGTAACAGCCTTGCTGCCTCTGGCGGGGGTTTGTAGGCGTTTTTCCCCGTGTCGAACGCCATGTGCTGCCCCTTGAGCGGGGGGTTTTGTTATTTTACCAGTGCCCATAACAGCCTTGTGCTGTCTCAGACCCGGGGTTTCTTAAGTGTCCAGGTCGTAACAGCCAGGCTGCTTCTGAGGGGGAGGGTTTGTTAATGACCAGTGTCAGTAACGGGCATTGCTCTCTGCGGGGGGTTTGTTCAGTTACCATGTCAGAAACAGGCATTTGTGTCTCAGGGGAGGGTTCGTTACAGTTACCAGTGCAGAAAGGGATGTGTGCTCTCAGAGTGGGGGGGTTTGTACAGTGTACCATGCGTAAAGCATTGTGCTCTCGAGCGGGGTTCGTTACAGGACCGTGTCAGTAACAGCCATCTGCGCTCCGAGCGGGGGTTTTACAGTGTACCAGTGCGAAACAGCCCTGCTGCTCTGAGCGGGGGGTTTTGTTCAATACCAGTGTCAGAAACACCCATTGCTGTCTCGAGCGGAGGGTTCGTTCAGGACCGTGCAGAATAAGCCTGTGCTGCTCTCAAGGGGGGGTACATGTACCAGTGTCAGAAACACCCCTGTGGCTCTCTGGCGGAGGGTTTTGTACATGTCCGGTCAGTAAAGCATGTGCTGCTCTTGAGGGAGGTATTTTACAGTGTACCATGTCAGAACAGCCTGTGTGCTTAAACGGAGGGTTGTACAGTGTACCAGTGTCATTAACAGCCATGTTTGCTCTGAGCAGAGGGTTTGTCCGGGTACCTTGTCAGTAACAGCCAGTGCTGCTCTCTGGGGGAGGGTTTGGTACAGTGTCCATGTCATAACGCCATTGCTGCTCTCAGAGCGAGGGTTGTACAGTTACCTTGTCAGAAAACACCATGTGCTGCTCTCAAAGGAGGGTTTTTACAGTGTCCCATTGTCGAAAAACACCATTGCTGCTCTCGAGGGGAGGGTTTGCACGTGTACCATGTCAGTAACACCCCATCCCTGTGTCTAAAGGGAGGGTGTTCGTGTCCCAGTGCCGAAAAACCCCTGGTGTCTCGAGCGGGGGTTTTGACGTGTACCAGTGTCAGTAACAGCCATGTGCTGCTCTCACAGCAGGGGTTTTGTTACAGTGTACCAGTGTCAGTAACAGCCATGTGCTGCTCTCAGAGCGGAGGGTTCGTTACAGTGTACCAGTGTCAGTAACAGCCATGTGCTGCTCTCTGAGCGGAGGGTTCGTTACAGTGTACCAGTGTCAGTAACAGCCATGTGCTGCTCTCTGAGCGGAGGGTTTGTTGCAGTGTACCAGTGTCAGTAACAGCCATGTGCTGCTCTCTGAGCGGAGGGATCGTTACAGTGTACCAGTGTCAGTGAAGTTTCTGTGTTGTGGACTCCACCCGGACTTATCGCGGCCTCGGCGGGCGTGACCCTCGTGACCTCTGCTGATACCGAGAAGCGGGGCCACGGGCATAACAAGGGGAACCCCGACCCAGAGCCACAGTGAGGGTCCCCTGGAAGAAACTCAGGGGTCACAGCTCAAATACCCAGGGGCCATAGCTCAGATACTCAGGGGCCACAGCTCAAATGCTCAGGGGCCACAGCTCAGAAGCCACAACAAAGATACTCAGGAGCCACAGCTCAGATACTCAGGGGCCACAGCTCAGATACTCAGGGGCCACAGCTCAGAAGCCACAGCTCAGATACTCAGGGGCCACAGCTCAGATACTCGGGGGCCACAGCTCAGATACTCAGGGGCCACAGCTCAGATACTCAGGGGCCACAGCTCAGATACTCAGGGGCCACAGCTCAGAAACTCAGGGGCCACAGCTCAGATACTCAGGGGCCACAGCTCAGATACTCAGGGGCCACAGCTCAGAAGCCACAGCTCAGATACTCAGGGGCCACAGCTCAGATACTCGGGGGCCACAGCTCAGATACTCAGGGGCCACAGCTCAGATACTCAGGGGCCACAGCTCAGATACTCAGGGGCCACAGCTCAGATACTCAGAGGCCACAGCTCAGATACTCAGGGGCCACAGCTCAGATACTCAGGGGCCACAGCTCAAATTCTCCGGGGCCACAGCTCAGAAGCCACAACAAAGATACTCAGGAGCCACAGCTCAGATACTCAGAGGCCACAGCTCAGATACTCAGGGGCCACAGCTCAGATACTCAGAGGCCACAGCTCAGAAACTCAGGGGCCACAGCTCAGAAACTCAGGGGCCACAGCTCAGATACTCAGGGGCACAGCTCGATACTCATTTGGCCACAGCTCAGATACTCAGAGGCACAACAAAGATACTCAGGAGCCACAGCTCAGATACAGAGGCCACAGCTCAGATACTCAGAGGCCACAGCTCAGATACTCAGGGGCCACAGCTCAGATACTCAGAGGCCACAGCTCAGATACTCAGAGGCCACAGCTCAGATACTCAGGGGCCACAGCTCAGAAATCAGGGCCACAGTCAGATACTCAGGGGCAAAGCTCAGATACTCAGGGGCCACAGCTCAATACTCAGGGGCCACAGCTCAGATACTCAGAGGCCACAGCTCCGAAACTCTGGAGCACAGCTCCAGAAACTCAGGGCCACAGCTCAGATACTCAGGGGCCACAGCTCAGATACTCAGGGGCGACAGCTCAGAAACTCAGGGGCCACAGCTCAGATACTCAGGGGCCACAGCTCAGATACTCAGTGGCCACAGCTCAGAAACTCAGGGCCACAGCTCAGATACTCAGGGGCCACAGCTCAGATACTCAGGGGCCACAGCTCAGATACTCAGAGGTCACAGCTCAGATACTCAGAGGCCACAGTTCAGAAACTCAGGGGCCACAGCTGAGATACTCAGGGGCCACCGCGCAAATACTCGGGGGCCACAGCTGAGACATTCGGGGGCCACCGCGCAAATACTCGGGGGCCACAGCTCAGATACTCAGGGGCCACAGCTCAGATACTCGGGGGCCACAGCTCAGATACTCGGGGGCTACAGCTCAGATACTCGGGGGCTACAGCTCAGATACTCAGGGGCCACAGCTGAGATACTCGGGGGCCACAGCTGAGAAACTCTGGAGCCACAGCTCAGATACTCGGGGGCCACAGCTCAGATACTCGGGGGCTACAGCTCAGATACTCGGGGGCTACAGCTCAGATACTCGGGGGCTACAGCTCAGATACTCGGGGGCCACAGCTCAGATACTCGGGGGCCACCGCTCAAATACTCAGGGGCCACAGCTCAAATACTCAGGGGCCACAGCTCAGATACTCAGAGAACAAACTTGTGGAAACTGCCAGCATCAGCTGTGATGCCAGAGCCACCTCCCATACCACATCCTCTTGCCCCCCCCTTGTGGTCACATGACTGTACTGCCCCCCTCCATTGTGTCTGTAACCCCCCCCCCCAATGTGGTCACATGACTGTGCTGCCCCCTCCATTGTGTCTGTTACCCCCCCCATGTGGTCACATGACTGCACTGCCCCCCTCCATTGTGTCTGTTACCCCCCCCTGTGGTCACATGACTGTGCTGCCCCCTCCATTGTGTCTGTAACACCCCCCCCCCCACACCCATGTGGTACACTCACTGACCTGTTGCCCCCCTCCATTGTGTCTGTTACCCCCCTCCCTCCGTGTGGTCACATGACTCTACTGCCCCCCTCCATTGTGTCCGTTACTCCCGTGTGGTCACATGACTGTACTGCTCCCCCCCACTGTGTATATCAGAGGTATCAAACTCATCCTCCCCGAGGGCCACATCAGCATTATGGTTGTACTCAAAGGGCAAAGACCAGGATGTCCTCGAGGGCTGCACGGAAGCCCATCCCCATCTCTCTAGCTCTAAGCATCCTACCTTGGATGGTTTTCCTGATCCATCTGGAGATTTACCCACCTTATTGTATCCATCTGGAGATCTAGCAAACTCATTGTATCCATCTGGAGATCCACCAACCTCATTGTATCCATCTGGAGTTCCACCACCCTCCTTGAATACATCTGGAGATCCACCAACCTCATTGGATCCATCTGGAGATCCACCAACCTCATTTAATACATCTGGAGATCCACCGACCTCATTGAATACATCTGGAGATCCACCGACCTCATTGAATACATCTGGAGATCCACCAACCTCATTGGATCCATCTGGAGATCCACCAACCTCATTGAATACATCTGGAGATCTTCTGACCTCATTGGACCCATCTGGAGATCCACCGACCTCATTGGATCCATCTGGAGATCCACAACCTCATTGGATCCATCTGGAGATTCCACCAACCTCATTGGATCCATCTGGAGATCCACCAACCTCATTGAATACATCTGGAGATCTTCTGACCTCATTGGACCCATCTGGAGATCCACCAACCTCATTGGATCCATCTGGAGATCCACCAACCTCATTGGATCCATCTGGAGATCCACCAACCTCATTGAATCCATCTGGAGATCCACCAACCTCTTTGGATCCATCTGGAGATCCACCAACCATACTGGATCCATCTGGAGATCCACCAACCTCATTGGATCCATCTGGAGATCCACCAACCTCGTTGAATCCATCTGGAGATCCACCAACCTCATTGGATCCATCTAGAGATCCACCAACCTCATTGAATCCATCTGGAGATCCACCAACCTCATTGGATCCATCTGGAGATCCACCAACCTCATTGGATCCATCTGGAGATCCACGAAGCTCATTGGATCCATCTGGAGATCCACCCACCTCATTGGATCCATCTGGAGATCCACCCACCTCACTGGATCCATCTGGAGATCCACCAACCGTACTGGATCCATCTGGAGATCCACCAACCTCATTGGATCCATCTGGAGATCCACCAACCTCATTGGATCCATCTGGAGATCCACCAACCGTGCTGGATTCATCTGGAGATCCACCAACCGTACTGGATCCATCTGGAGATCCACCAACCTCATTGGATCCATCTGGAGATCCACCAACCTCATTGGATCCATCTGGAGAGCTGTCAAACTGTTTTCCCTTAGCCACTTTGTCTCCCCAGCACTTATGAGTTGCTCACACGTTGTACATTTTCTAGAAGGTAACGTGTATCATGGGCTCTCAGAGCAGATACACAGACTGACAGAAAACCTTCTGTGCCCCCTCCCCATCTTCCATAAAGTGGGACTGATTTCTCCCAGGAGACCGCCAATCAATTAGGACCCCCTCCGCCTCCTCAAAACAAGAAGGGTCTATTACGCTCATATCCTATCTCAGAGGTGGAAGCACCAAGCAGACTTGAATGGCATCGATATCCCGTCAATGTCTTTGGATAGAGCACTCCTTTAGCCTCTTTGCAGGATTGCTCCGCATTGAAGGTTGGAGTCGGCGGCTATTTGCCGCTGATGACCCCCGCCGGTAACAGGAGGGAACAGATCCAGCTCAGTTCCCTGCTGTTTACCTCCTTAGTGATCGTGGCTGTGGCATCTAAATGAATGAGTAGGCGCAAGAAAACAAAAAGAAAAGGTGGCGCTCTTCTGTGAAAGTACGTCCAAGTATATAAAAACAAATAATATTGGAAAGGTGCTCACCTAGGTGGTGTTGTGCGACTTATTTTAGAGGCACAACACTCAATAATGGCGTGGGTAGCTCTATCCGAGCTTCTGAAACAGCTGCCTCGTGGTCCCTTCCTCCGGAGCCAAAAAACGGCGACGGGCAAGCAATATACAGGTAGTGATGAGAAAAATGGTGGACCGGGCGCTCGTTTCACGGAATAAATCCTTGTGGGGGTTCCAGATGGATTAAAAAAGTGATTTTATTCCATAAAATATGCGAAGGGGATCACCTAACCATTACAGTAACAAGTATGACGCGTTTCGTGCCAGCCGTCACTTCCTCAGACACTTAAATGTTACTCAGATACTTAAACGGTGGTAACATTTAAGTATCTGAGGAAGTGACGGCTGGCACGAAACGCGTCATACTTGTTACTGTAATGGTTAGGTGATCCCCTTCGCATATTTTATGGAATAAAACCACTTTTTGAATCCATCTGGAACCCTCACGAGGATTTATTCCGTGAAACGAGAGCCCGGTCCACCATTTTTCTCATCGCTACCCATCTAAATGAATGAGATACAGTGCAGCGCTCCGTTTCTCACTCTGATCGGCCCCCCCGTGGCAAGATCCCAGGGTGCCGATCAGTGAACATGGTGACTGGAAGCCTTGTGAAGACTTCCATCACCGTCACAGGCAGGAAGCGGTAAAGCCGCCATCTTTGTTCACCCTTCTGTCTTGGTTATACAATACTGAAGAATGTACTAACAATTGCGCCCTCTAGTGGTCAAATACCGGAGTGATTTTTTTTTTTTTTTAAAGTTTCCAATAATATAATAATAAAATATAAAATCTCACACATATCTGGTGTCGCCGCGTCCGTAAAAGTCTGATCTATCAAAATCTAAAATCATTTGTCCTGTGCGCTGAACACCGGAGAAGAAAATAAATTTCCAAACGACAATATTGCGGTTTTTGGTTATTTCATGTTCCCTAAAAATTGGAATAAAAGTGATAATGTCATATCTATTCAACAATGGTACCAATAAAAAGTGCACTTCAGCCCGCAAAAAAATGCCCCTCCCTCAGGTCCATGGGCGGAAGAGCAAAAAGGTCATTGGTCGCAGGAAATGGCGCCGCAGCGCAAATGAAAAAACTAGAAAAAAATTTGGATGTTTTTATGGCACTAAAACATAATGAAAACCCCACAAATCTGGTATCGGCAGAATCGTATGAACCTGCAGAATCCAGACAACACATCAGTTACACCGAGGTGTGAACGCCGTAAAAACAAAACCCCTGCAAACGTGGCCCAAGTACGGGTTATTTCACATTTTTCTAAATCCACATTTTTTTTGCCGTTCCTAGTATATTTTATGCTAATGTCAATGAGAAAGTGCAGCTTGTCCCGCAAAATATAAGCCCTCACATGTCTATGTAGATGGAAAAATAAAAAGTGTTATGGCTCGCTGAAGACGAGGAGGAAAAAAAAAAATGTGGAGCCATAATATTATGACCGGCTGTCATTACCGGGTTCGACCGGGTCTCGCCCCAGTAAAGTGATTGTATTGTTGTTGGGCTCTATCGCTCCGCTTTGCTCCTTTTTTCGCGCTCTCTTGTCTCCGCTGATATCTTGATGCTGTTTTTTCTTTGATTCTATGATTTCCTTGATCCGTCGTTCACACTGTAGAGCCGTCATTGTCGCAGTTATTACACCCATCGTCTGCTCCCGAGAAGAATTCATCTCTAAATTTTAGGGATCTGGTGGTCGAGGGTCCTGGATGAAAGACAAATGGGGAAATGAATGAAGGGATTCACACCGGTATTTCTGCATGAAAACGTTTTTTGAGCTGTTTTTTACTCTGACCTTGCCAGAATTTTTCTCAAAAATAGGCGTGGCATCGCACTGCCTGACAAACGTACTAAACTTCACACCAAACAGTACCAGAAATCTACACCAGGGGGCTTACATTTTTTTTTTTTTCAAACAGGCACCTGGACATGCTGTTTTACAGAACCACAGCAGCTTCAGGGTCCCACTTCATGTTCAGGCTGTGGGTGGTTATACAGCTTCAGGATCCCACTACCTGTGCAGGCTGTGGGCCGTTCTACAGCTTCAGGCTCCCACTTCCTGTGCAGGCTGCGGATGGTTCTACAGCTTCAGGCTCTCACTTCCTGGTCAGCCTGTGGGTGGTACAACAGCTTCAGGCTCCCACTTCCTGGTCAGGCTGTGGGCGGTTCTACAGTTTCAGGCTCCTACTTCCTGGTCAGGTTGTGGGCAGTTCTACAGCTTCAGGCTCCCACTACTTGCTCAGGTTGTGGATGGTTCTATAGCTTTAGGCTGTCACTTCCTGGTCAGCCTGTGGGTGGTACAACAGCTTCAGGCTCTCACTTCCTGGTCAGGCTGTGGGAGGGTCTACAGCTTCAGGCTCCCACTTCCTGGTCAGGCTGTGGGAGGCTCTACAGCTTCAGGCTCCTACTTCCTGGTCCAGCTGTGGACGGTTCTACAGCTTCAGTCTCCTACTTCCTGTTCAGCCTCTGAGCAGTTCTACAGCTTCAGGTTCCCACTTCCTGTTCAGGCTGCAGGTGGTTCTACAGCTTCAGGTTCCCACTTCCTGTTCAGGCTGTGTGCAGTTCTACAGCTTCAGGCTACTACTTCCTGTTCAGCCTGAGGGCAATTTTAACAGCTTCAGGCTCCCACTACCTGTTCAGATTGTAGGCGGTTCTGCAGCTCCAAGCTCCCACTTCCTGTTAAGGCTGTGGGTGGTTCTACAGATTCAGGCTCCCGCTTCCTGGTCAGGTTGTGGGCAATTCTACAGTTCCAGGCTTCCACTTCCTGTTCTGGCTGTGAGCAGTTCTATAGCAGTGATTAGCCTATCAGCTCTGCTATTCCTGTTACAGTAATATGACTGCAGGAGGTTTGTAGGCTGTAGTGCACAAGGCTACAAAGCTCTCAGGGTTAAAAATTGTCATTAACTTAGACAAACAAGCTTCTGTCCTAGAGAGAAGACTCAGGAGGGAGTGACTCGCCATGCTCGGACTGACTCATCGCAGCTTGGATCAAAAGAGACAAAGAAGGTAGAACTTGCGTGCACGAGCAGCAGATAAAATCTTTATCTCCTGAAGAAAGCAAAATCAGAACAGCAATGTATTCATTAATAGTCTTCATTTCCCTTTTCCTACATGTTAAAAGCCAATCATTGTGGAGACAAATCCCATTGAAGTCTTAAATTTGGGGCATTTTACTCCTGTGCACTTCTCATTAAGTTTCTTAAGGGTAAGTCAATGGATAGAAATAGATTCAAACACTGATCTGAAGCGATCCAACAGCGAAGGACCATAAACCTGCGGGGGCTGGAAATGGAGCCGGTGGAGACGGCGCCCGATGGATACGACAGGAGAGTGAACACCCCGAGACACAGACTGGACAAGCTTCTCCTTCTCACCCGAGGTAAGTGACCCTCTGATCTCCAGGACGCCCAGACCGACCAGATCCTGAGGACCAGAGATGGTCAGAGTAGCCAAGACCTGGCTAATCTCCCACCAGAAGAACATGGTCACGATAAGGAGATGAGGATCAGGGATCCCTTGTCCCTCTGTGTGAGCCACCACTCGTGTGACCGCGGAGGAGACTCTAGGAGCCATCGCTGTCCTGACGGTGAAGAGGCCGGAAAAGATATCGGCTGTGGGATCCTCCACCTATGAGACTGGGGGTGAGGTGATAGACATCAGTCAAATGACACCACAGAAGATCCTGGAGAGGGAAGGCCAAAGGCCGATAGGCACCAGCGCCCGCGAGTGTCCATGGACCTCTGGGCCGAGGCCGGTGATCCGGTCCCTTCTTCTGCCAGTGTCCTGTTCTGGGTCACACTGTGGAGTGCGGCCCGTTCCTCAGCTTCTTGCCTCTTTGTCTTTTCTAGGGCTCGCGCACCAGATCCGATATAAAGCATCAGCGCGAGTGACCCGGGTCTCCCAGATCCAATGCTCTGGGCCCTTGCTTACTTCAATGATCCTCCCCTCCTCCTTTCTCCACAGTTTGTTGGTGCATTTGGCTTCTGTTACCGTTTGAGATTTGCCAGTATTGACCTTTGGCAATTACTGACCCACTTAGGACTGAACTCCGCCTGTCCTGACCTTCTCTCTTTGACCCATTTTCATTAGGACACTACCTGCCCTGTGTTTCTGTGACCTGTTTCTAATAGTACACCAGCTGCCCAGATCTTCTCCCTATGACACAATTCCAAAAGTATGCTGCCTGCCCTGACCTTCTGCCTGTGACTTGTTTCCAATAGTATGCTGCCTGCCCTGACCTTCTGCCTGACTTGTTTCCAATATTATGCTACCTGCCCTGACCTTCTGCCTGACTTGTTTCCAATAGTATGCTACCTGCCCTGACCTTCTGCCTGTGATGTGTTTCAAATAGTATGCTGCCTGCCCTGACCTTCTGCCTGTGACAAGTTTCCAATAGTATGCTGCCTGCCCTGACCTTCTGCCTGACCTGTTTCCTATAGTTTGCTCCCTGCCCTGACCTACTGCCTGTGATCTGTTTCCTATAGTTTTCTGCCTGCTCTGACCTTCTGCATTTTACCCATTTCTGATAGTACGCCACCTGCCCTGACCTTCTGCCTGTGACCCATTTCTGATAGTATGCTGCCTGATCTGACCTTCTGCCTGTGACCCATTTCTGATAGTATGCTGCCTGCCCTGACCTTCTGCCTGTGACCCATTTCTGATAGTACACCACCTGCCCTGACCTTCTGCCTGTGACCCATTTCTGATAGTATGCTCCCTGCCCTGACCTTCTGCCTGTGACCCATTTCTGATAGTATGTTGCCTGCCCTGACCCATTTCAGATATTATGTTGCCTGCAACTCATTTCTGATAGTATGCTGCCTGCCCTGACCTTCTGCCTGTGATCCATTTCTGATAGTACGCCACCTGCCCTGACCTTCTGCCCTGACCCATTTCTGATAGTATGCTGCCTGCCTTGACCCATTTCTGATAGTATGCTGCCTGCCCTGACCTTCTGCCTGTGACCCATTTCTGATAGTATGCTGCCTGCCCTGACCCATTTCTGATAGTATGCTGCCCGTGACCCATTTCGGATAGTATGCTGCCTACAATGACCTTCTGACTGTGACCTGTATCTGACAGTATGTTGTCTGCCCCGACATTCTGTCTGTGACCTATTGTCGATAGTTTCCTCCTGTCCTGACCTTCTACCTGTGACCTATTGCCGATAGTATGCTGAATGTAACTCATTTCTCATAGTATGCTGCCTGCCCTGACCTTCTGCCTGTAACCCATTTCTGATAGTATGCTGCCTGCCCTGACCTTCTGCCTGTAACCCATTTCTGATAGTATGCTGCCTGCCCTGACCTTCTGCCTGTAACCCATTTCTGATAGTATGCTGCCTGCCCTGACCTTCTGCCTGTAACCCATTTCTGATAGTATGCTGCCTCTCCTGACCTTCTGCCTGTGACCCATTTCTGATAGTATGCTGCCTATCCTGACCTTCTGCCTGTGACCCATTTCTGATAGTATGCTGCCTTTCCTGACCTTCTGCCTGTTACCCCTTTCTGATAGTATGCTGCCTGCCCTGACCTTCTGCCTGTGACCCATTTCTGATAGTATGCTGCCTGCCCTGACCTTCTGCCTGTGACCCATTTCTGATAGTACTCCTCCTGCCCTGACCTTCTGCCTGTGACCCATTTCTGATAGTATGCTGCCTGCCTTGACCTTCTGCCTGTGACCCGATCACCGTCTCTGCCTGACCCTTCTGTACCGCACCTACACACCAGCTGTCACTGTGAGTGACCATGTTGGGGGTGGTGACCTGGAAGTTCCCTGCAGCAAAGTTCAGATCTTTTTACCCAAGGGGTGAAAGGGTGAAGAGCAGAGTTCCTTAGACTCCACTCCCCAACAAGGTCTTACGCCAAAACACATGGCCAAGGATCCACTTCTGCTCAGGACACCAATTTTGGAGGTTTGAACTTGGTCCTGGTTCTGCAAGACCTTCGAGAGGAGCAGGAGGAGCAAGAGGAGCAGGAGGAGAAAGAGGATGAGGAGCAGGAGGAGCAGGAGGAGCAGGAGGAGCAGGAGGACACCATTCCAGGTTTTCAGGAGTGTTTGGACTGACCAAGCGCTGCACTCGGCCATCTCCACCAATAGCCTTTGCCTGACCACTGCTCCGCTCTAACCCTTCTCTGCTCCGCTCTAACCCTTCTCTGCTCCGCAAGTGGAGACGAGGGACGGGGCCCCCGTATCAGTGATCAGCGGGACCTATGAGAGGAAGGACGGGGCCCCCGTATCAGTGATCAGCGGGACCTATGGGAGGAAGGACGGGGCCCCCGTATCAGTGATCATGAGACCTATGAGAGGAAGGACGGGGCCCCGTATCAGTGATCATGAGACCTATGAGAGGAAGGACGGGGCCCCCGTATCAGTGATCAGCGGGACCTATGAGAGGAAGGTCGGGGCCCCGTATCAGTGATCAGCGGGACCTATAAGAGGAAGGACGGGGCCCCCGTATCAGTGATCAGTGGGACCTATGAGAGGAAGGACGGGGCCCCCGTATCAGTGATCAGCGGTACCTATAAGAGGAAGGACGGGGCCCCGTATAAGTGTTGAGCGGGACCTATGTGAGGAAGGACGTGGCCCCCGTATCAGTGATCAGCGGGGCCTATAAGAGCAAGGACGGGGGCCCCCCGTATCAGTGATCAGCGGGACCTATAAGAGGAAGGACGGGGCCCCCGTATCATTGATCAGCGGGACCTATGGGAGGAAGGACGGGGCCCCGGTATCAGTGATCAGCGAGACCTATGAGAGGAAGGACGGGGCCCCCCGTATCAGTGATCAGCGGGACCTATGGGAGGAAGGACGGGGCCCCCGTATCAGTGATCAGCGGGACCTATGAGAGGAAGGACGGGGCCCCTGTATCAGTGATCAGCGAGACCTATGAGAGGACGGACGGGGCCCCGTATCAGTGATCAGCGGGACCTATGAGAGGAAGGACGGGGTCCCGTATCAGTGATCAGCGGGACCTATGGGAGGAAGGATGGGGCCCCCGTATCAGTGATCAGCGGGACCTATGAGAGGAAGGACGGGGCCCCCGTATCAGTGATCATCGGGACCTATGAGAGGAAGGACGGGGCCCCCGTAACAGTGATCAGCGGGACCTGGGTGAGGAAGGACGGGGCCCCCGTCTCAGTGATCAGCGGGACCTATGGATTGGTGATGTCTAAAGAGTTAAAATCCCTTTAAGCCAAAGTGGGTTGAGGCCGCAGCAGAGGGGGCACAAGTGTTTCTAAGAGACCTTCGGCTTTCTTCCCCATTGAAAGTAGGCAAAGGTAAATAAGGATTATTACCAAATACATTGCTGTTCTGTTTTCAGCATTGGAGCAGTTCTTATCTGCTGCTTGTGTGCACAAGCTTCCCTAGGGTGATCACCAGGAGACGCCCCATATAGGGGTTAAAGGGTGATCACCAGGAGACGCCCCATATAGGGGTTAAAGGGTGAGCACCAGGAGACGCCCCATATAGGGGTTAAAGGGTGAGCACCAGGAGACGCCCCATATAGGGGTTAAAGGGTGAGCACCAGGAGACGCCCCATATAGGGGTTAAAGGGTGAGCACCAGGAGACGCCCCATGTAGGGGTTAAAGGGTGATCACCAGGAGACGCCCCACATAGGGGTTAAAGGGTGAGCACCAGGAGACGCCCCATGTAGGGGTTAAAGGGTGATCACCAGGAGACGCCCCACATAGGGGTTAAAGGGTGATCACCAGGAGACGCCCCACATAGGGTTAGGGGTGAGCACCAGGAGACGCCCCACATAGGGGTTAAAGGGTGATCACCAGGAGACGCCCCACATAGGGGTTAAAGGGTGATCACCAGGAGACGCCCCACATAGGGGTTAAAGGGTGATCACCAGGAGACGCCCCATATAGGGGTTAAAGGGTGATCACCAGGAGACGCCCCATATAGGGGTTAAAGGGTGATCACCAGGAGACGCCCCATATAGGGGTTAAATGGATATCACCAATAGACTCCGCAGACTCCATGATGTCCGAGCTGCACGATTTCCTTACCACAGTCCTGAGAGTCGTTGCTTCTTCTCTCATCCGTCTTCATCTGGGCAACTTCATGGTCGTCCACTACTGCTTCCAGTATTATACCCGGAACAATCAAGTGGCAATGGCCACCTTGTGACTTCATTAAAGATGAGCTGAATGGACAGGATCTGTCACCCTGGCTAGAGGGTCCGAGAGGCGAGTCTGAGGGAGAGCGAAACACTCCCCCCATATTGCTGACCCTTCAGAGACGCCTTCAGCCATTGGGGCGAGTAGACTTTCCAGTCCTGTATTTCTGTTCTCCATCCTTTATCTGTGAAGTCTCCTGCTCTAAGTTTCTCGACTCCCTACCCCTTACACCGACATCTTCTGTCGGAGGCAAGTGCCGTCATTCTAATGTCCAAGTAAGATCTAGCACCTCCATTTAAAAGTCAGCACTCTACCTTACTAGGTCGCAGAGCGGTTTATAATGTACCGCTGACGCTTTTCAGACACAAGTGCCCTTACTATTACTGAAAGGTTCTTAAGGAAAAATCCTACGTCTTCTTATTAGAAAATGGGAAACTTTATGGAAATGCATGAGGGAACCTTTCCCCGGCTTACCTTTTTCTGCCCAACGGGTCCTTGACCCACCCCCCGTAAAAACTTTGGGTTTTTCCCAAACTGAAGCCTTTTGGTTTTTCAAGTTTAAAAATTGATGTAGCCGATAGCAGGAATAAAAAATTGATTAGGGAATTTTTTGGTTTTTTAAACTTTCCACGCTATTTTTCCATTTTGTGATAATTAATGTTTTGTAACTTCCCTCATCCATTGATTTGAAAAAGGCCCAGTTTAGGTTTGTCCCATTGGGGAAAATTTAAACCCTGTTTTTAAAGGGGTGTTTTGGGTTTTTACAAAAAGGGGGTTTTTAAACCCTTTTGGGGGCGTGTTAAAAAGCGTCACCCTTTACCTCCCCCTGTCACACAGTGGTTTTAAAAAGGGTATGGGAAATTGAGTAAAACAAAAATTTTAAATTTAATACCATTATTAAACATTTGACCCATGTTATGACAATGGGCTCCCCCAACAGCGTGCCTTTTGGCCAGAAATCGGGTGGGGAACCTCTGAAGGGTCGGTGCAAAAGTGTGGAGTTTTTGGACCTAAACTACCCCTTGTTTTTTTTCTCTTGGCTTCACGGGCCCTCTTGGACTGGTTTTCCATTTTAATTTTCAGTCTGAAAAAAAAAACACTATGGTAAAGGGCATTGTTAAAAAGCGTCACGGTACCCGGGGGCCCCCAATCTCTCACCCAAAACCGATTGTCGGTTGAGACCAAGGTTATGAGCAAATCCGGAAAAGGGGGGAAGTCAATGTTTATTTTTTTTTTTATTTAAAGGGGATTTTAAATTTTCCTTTTGGGGGGTAAAACAAAATGGCAAAAGGGAAAATTGGGGTTAAAAAACAGCGTCGCGAAAAGGGGCCAGTCAAAACAGTGTTTTTTTAATATGTAATAAACAAAGAAGAATTTTGTGTGGGGGCGCCGGCCCCTACTTGCCCCCTTAAATTTCCCCGTCACAATAAAGGGGAAAGTTTCTTGCCCCCGCTCCACCACGTCTTAGGGATCGATAAATTTGGGAGAGCATTCCTTTTCGCAATTTGTATCGTTGCCCCCTCATGGCCCCTTTAAAATTCCCTAATGGGCCTGCCCCAGGCCCCAATTTCTGCTCCCCGGGCGGTTTTTAACCCTTTTTGATAAAAAACCCTTTGGGTGTTTGGGAACGGAAAGGGGGGACAGTGCTGCACCCCCGCTTTCCCCCCAATTGCCCTCTTCCTGTATGAGATTGTGGGGGGCCATTTACTGCCCTATTATTTTGGCGGAAGTGGGGTTTTGTTCAAAGCTTTAAATTAAATTCTTGTTTGCTTTTCAATCGTCCGATCACCGTGGGCTGGAATTGTATGAACTTCCCACTCACCCATTGGCTCTTTGTGGTTTTAAATACTTACCCTTTTGGCTTGAATGCCCGGAAAAAGGACGGCTGTCCAAAAAGGTTGGTCTCTCACGCAAAATAACCTTTGCTTTTTTTTTTAAAATGGATACTTTTTTTTTTAAAACCTATACTTCCCTTTCCCAAATTTTTTTTTATCACAACTTTTTTGGGGACGGAAAGCCCTTTTTAGAACCGCCAATTGGTACACCCATCTGCCCCTATTTATATAACGCAGAAGGGTGCGCAGGCGCTCAGGCCCCATAGTGGTTGAGTAATGTAGGGGAGACTAAGTGTACAAGTGGGGGGGGAGGGAGGGGGGGGTTTAGCTTTAAAGGGGATGTATCACTTCTTTAGTGGGCGTTTTTCTATGCTCTCGCTTGAACTTAGAAATGGGGGCGTTTTTCCCTCCCGCGGGGCTTTCCCCCCCCTTCACTGTTCATTTGGTCCTGACCCCCCCCCCCCCCCCTGAGTCCCCTTTCACTGTGTCTTCCTATGCGTTTTATTTTTTAAGAGCTGTAATTGACCACAGGCTGCATTCAAATTTCTGAGCACGATTCTTTCTCTCACACTGGGGGATTTGTACTTTAATCCCCTTTCTATGAAGGCACGATCCTCCCTTCTATGCGGGAGTTAGGCACGAGACAAACTGGCTGTTTTTGATTGTAGAATCTGCCGGGGCTGGGGAGTCGGTCCTTTTTTGCAGGAAGTCGGAGTCGTCTAAAAGGGGACCAACCCAAAATATTATAATTTGGTCCATTTGTTTGATGCGGGAAAAGAGAATTTTTTATACGTCATTTCCCTTTTTACATAAATGTACTTGAAAAGTTTTTAGCATTGCTCGTTTTGAAATTCTTTCCTGTAACTTTGTTACTTTTTGCTCCAAAAAAATCAAATGTTAATTTTTATTATTTTGTTAGTATTGGGAAAACCCCCCTTTGGTTTTAATACTCCCTGAACCCCTTCGGGGCTTGGGATCAAATCAAGCAGGTCTTGCCCAAAATCTGATCCGGGTCTCTTTACACATCAAAAGATAAAACTTGTTACCCTTTGCTTGTCAGTGTCTTTCCCCAAATAGCTTATTTTTTGATCATAAGGTGAAAAAACAGCCGGGATGTTCCCCTTTACTAAATAAATTTATCACTTTAAAAACACCCCACGGGGGATGGGGGGAAGTCGGGTTGGGGAAATTGGGGAGTGGGGGTTTTTGGCTTGCCGACTCCCACCCTGGAAATCTTGAAAGTGTTTCTGGGGGTGTGAAAAAAATTCTACGGCTCCTAACGATCGGGCAGGGATCGACCACAATTGTGCGTTTCCGATTGTAGAAGCCCTCAGCTTTATTCTGTTTTTTTCTGACTGTCAATAAAAAAGTCCGGGCCCCTTACTTTTGAGTAAAAAAAGGGGAAAATGCAACTCCATGAATACCCCGGGGGGTCCGAACAAAAATGTAAAGAGCCTCAGTAGTGAAAGAAAGGGAGGAGGGACCCGCCACCGGATATTAGTGAAAAACAAAGTAAGGAAATGTGAATACAAGAAGCTCTGTAATGAATCTAATTGCAAATTTTGTTGTTTTACTGTCCCCTTATTCTGAAGACCAATTAATGAAATGATACAACCCCATTAAAGATTAAAAAAAAAAAAAAAATTTTAAAAATTAATAAAAAATGACGCAAAAAATGGCCCCTCCGGGTTGTTTTGAAAACAGAAACATTTATCCCCCAGCGGGTGATGAGGAAAGAATCCCCCAAACCCAAAGTTGCATCTTTTTGGTCATTTCAGATCCCCCAAATAAAGTGATCAAACAAGCCGCATTATTCCCAAAATTTTAACAATAAAAAGAAAGAACGAGCCCCCCCCCCCCCCCCCCCTCCCCGAAGAATAGACCGATGCGAGAAAAACCCCCGTGGGGAAAAAGCGGGCCCCCGGGGGAAAAGAGACGAGCCATCCCCCAAAAAAGAGGGTGCCCCCCGAGGAATGAACGAACGCCCCAGAGGAACAAAAAAGCCCCCAGAAAAAAGATGGCTCCCCAACCCAGGAACAGCTGCCTGAAGGGAAAAGCAATCGCCCCCGGGGAAAAAAATCCCCGAGGAGGTCCCCCCGGGAGAACGGGAGACAATCGCGGAGAAAAAAGACCAGTGCCCCGCCCCAGGAAAAGAGCTAAACCCCGGAGGACGAAAATAAAAGCCCCCAAAAAGGGGGAAAAGAGATGCCCCTAGGGAAGAGACAGCCACCCCCCCAAAGAACGAGTGGCTGCCCCCACCCGGGAACGGAGCTACCAGGGGAGAAGAAAAGAGGGTGCCCTGGAAGAACAGCTGCCCCCAAGGAAAACCCCCCAAA